>JAGVVM010013943.1:0-12081 GCA_019149425.1 Psidium friedrichsthalianum
TTCAAAACCAAGAACTTTACCTTCAGGATGTTAGCAGCGACCCTCTAATGCATATGGAAGAACAGAAATGACTCGGTCTTCAGTAGGCAATCACCTGAAATATCAGCAAGATCTGATCTACGAACAGAAAAGATGGTTAGAACTCCACAACAGATGCGCACCACACAGATAACAAGAAACCCCTGGGTCAAGATATAAACTTATCGACAAGTGGAAACCTCCGAAGAACCCGCGCTTGAAATCAACGTCGACGGTCAATTTGCACCATAACGTCAATTGGAGCAGTTGCGGGAGTACTTCTTGACTACAAAGGGTTCTACTAGTGGATTTGCAGAGAAAAGCAGAAACGATCAAAAGCTTGGTCAACCTTTGGAAGAGAAGCAAAAGCCCTAATGCTAGTCTGAAGTTTCATGGAAAAGAGAAAGAAACATACGGGGAAGTGTTTTCTTCTAGAGTCGACTGTTGTACTTGACAGAAGTAGTCAACTCACCACGGAGACTGTGACTGGGATGCGAGAAGCTTATCAATGCAAGCCCAAATCCGTCTAGCCCAAATGCTGCTGTATCCGTAGGCAGCAGTTGTGATAGAAGAGCAATCAATGTGCGGACTGGGTGCCAAGAATCACCGTTGAATAGTTTCCCTTTATCTTGGCTTCTAGACCCCATCTGCCTTTCGGAAGCTTACTTGTTGTGATGCCCCTTTTGTGTTTTGGGATGTCTGGGTAAGAAACTCAAGTTTCCAAAAAAAAAAAAAAGATACAATTTAGAGATTTTACCTATTCGTTCGTGAAATTCAATATAAATTTGGACACCTGTTACTGGTGTTACTTTAGTTGAGACTAATGGGGTACAAACAAGTCGATGCAGTCACTGCTAAGGCATAGTCCGTGATGTTACTTATATATACTGAGAAAGAAGGCAGCAAACGATCGTACATCATGCCAGGTTGACGATAGGCGCTACTAATCATTGGATTTACCCAAATATCACTTCCTTTCACTCTTTCCGTTCAATTCATAACATATCCGACGACTGCATCGCAAAAAAAATGGAAAAGGCCTCCCCACATGCTAGAGGCATCTTATAGGTGTGTCCAGATTCACAAGAGGCTAAACTAATAATAACGTGGGGACTGACCATAATTCTATTTCACACTCTTGCTCTAGTGAGTCCTTTCCCAAGTGCATAAGAGTCTCCGACTCAGACGTATCCGACAAAATGATGAGCTTGACAAGTTCTTTCCAAATCTGCCAAGACGCCCTTCACGAGAAAGGGGCAGATAACGCATTCGCACACACGCAACCCATTATAAGACACGGAAACAAGATTAGCTTCAAAATGACATGGTTGCTGTGTGAGCACACCTTGCTGATCTTTCAAAATGCCAAAATACTCTATTCGCTGCATATCGGCCATTTATTCAAGACATGGGTAATGACATTCATATCAATGAAGACGGAAAACCATCAGTGTGACCAACTAATGAAGCTCATGGACACTTTGGTTTAGGGGAACGAGTACCAGCATGGAACCTTCCGTTAATAAGCCCGTATTTTGAACATAATCTGCAAAACCATTACCATAGAGAATTGGAACTACTATGATGGAAAAAATGACCCAAAAGAAACGCAATAATTAAAAATTATCAGAGTAGGTTGCTGAGCAAGATTATCTAGTCAGATAACATCCCGTGTAGAATTGCTTACAGCGAGGTTTTCAACTCAGATGCTAGACGGCTTTCTGAGGTATCCGAAACCACTGCTTACCAATGATATCATGTTTCTCGAGAGTGGCCTCACATAATCTGGGACACGTTAACTTCTTTAGTACAAGTGATGAAAGACCAGGGTTTCTTTGAGAAACGTTTCTGCAAGGAGTAAAGCACAACAGACTGATACCTCTGAAAGCAATATAGCTGACGTCTTATCTAGAATTTCTTCACACAAACTGCCCGCGTCGGTTTAAGGAGATGGATGGAAGCACTCCTGCAGAACGAATTTACCTTGGACCTTTTCAGCAGCAGCAGGTGTGTTTTAACAGCCTTGGCTACATCATTTTAAAGATGAAAGTTTTATTACATGATAAAAATGATCAAAGAGCCATGCTAGATCAGTAAAGAATTCAACCAGCAAAGAAACAAAAGGCGGCAGTCAGAGTTAGCAAAATCGAGTCAGGCACTCTTTCCTATCAAGAAAATGTAAATGAACCAAGCATGCAAACTCAAATAGTGCACACATGACCCTGTTCTCCACTCCGTGAGAAATAATGTGTTTTCTCAGGGTTTGTGTAGAAACAGTGTTGCTCTAGGTTTACCATAGGACCAATTTCTCCCTATGTCAATGTAATATGACAAGGAAACAGGAGCATACCATGAACAGTTGAAAATACAAAGTAGGACAAAACCACAGTTCGCCATGCCCAGTGAAAATGTCCAAATTCTGGGACTATTTGCCAATCCATTGTTCCAAATTCAGAAAAAACTTATTCCTAGGTCACCAAGTCCGACTGCTTAGCACGAAGAAAGGAAGGAAAAGGAGAAAATAGAGTCTACAGAACATGGCCTTTAGTTTCCAGTAAGAGAAGATATAATGCTAACTCTACAGAATATGGCTTCTAGTTTCCACACCAAGGGAAGAAGATATAATGCTAACTCTTAAACATCTAAATCCATCTTGCCATGTTGGTACAATGAAAACTATCATTTGCAAGTGTTGCAGCAATGTCACACAAGCTTTCAAATAATCAAAGAAATAAAGCAAGAGCCCCATAGGGTTGATATCAATTCAACAGAAAGATAGATTACACAATCCATGTATAAAAGCTTCCAAAAGGAACATGAGTAAGCATAAATATATTTTATGCGACAGTCATACTTGAGTGAATTGTAACTTCAGAAGCCATGCCAACTCTTTATTTAAAGGCAAAAAAATAGAGAAGCAAGGAGAACTAAAACTCATACAAATAGGGCGATGTGATGATGAATTCCTAATCTATTTAGGAAAGAAGAAACATTTACCAGTATGCCACATCTACACAAGTGCCGATAAGACTGCACATCGTCTGCAAATTCCTCCATAATCATTTTTAGAATAAATTCTCATTTCAGATGCTGCATAAAAGACAGCACAAAAAGCCACAGCTATTGAATCCAACATGACAAGAATGTGAAACCAATATGAAATACCATAACTGCACCACTCATTTTTGCTGCAAGACAAGATTTCACCTTTCGCTGCCTTCGGCTTAACATCTATCGCAGCATGACTCTCATTGGAACGTTCTGATGGAAGTGCTGCTTCAGCAAATTCTGGCAAGACAATGGAGTCAGCCGGAACAAGAGCAGCCAAATCAGGTGGCTGATCCTTCCCTACTTTGGGGTTAGCCTGACAGGAACAAGGTTTTCTTCTTTAAAATAATCTAACAATGAGAAACCAGTTACAATTTATAAGCAAGTGGAGTACCTCAAGATCAACATATGTTGGATCTCTTCCAATCGATTTCAGAAACGTGCGAGACTGACGGTATTAAGAGCTGGAAACACAAAGAGTCACGTGCCAAATGTTAACTCAATATCTTAACCTTATTGGAAATCCACGAGGTTACTATGGCATCAGGAGAATGCAACTGGAAGTAGCGCAATTAGCGAAAAAAGTGTTCATCGTTTTATGAAATTCTGACATGTGTGCTCCTATATTATATAAGTATCTTCAACTTATCAGGAAGAGTAACCAAGAAACCTTAAGGAAAGCAAATATGGGTAGGAAGACATGAAGTGGATGTCAGCTGGAGGAGAAAAGGTTTAACTCTGTTGAGTATGCTGGCTAAACGAAATTAAAGAGCTAGACAATGCCAGAATAACTATGGATGGTAAGGCTTGCTTACATATTGATGTGTCATTTGACAGCGGATGATGAAATAGGCATCTCTGTTGGGACTTGAATCCCTGATCAAGCAGCAACGAGACATGTCTTCAACAGAAAAGACAAATGTAAGATTGTATAATGTGATGATAAATGATATACGAAGAAACACTATTGAATACTATATGGGATCAACATGGGGATTCGAACATCAATAAAAGCCTGAAAGGGACTTGGGGGACATATAAACTTGAGGAAATTGTTTAAGTTACCATTTGTTTTTTCACCAACACATCAACAAATTAGTGTTCAAAGAAAAAATTCCATTATGTGCTCGTTCCAAACCCTAATTGGATCTATATGCTTATGCCAATAGGACATGAATATCATGAAATATCTTTATTTTGTTGCTGATTCTATTTGTTCCATTTTGGGGGAAGGATCTCAAATAATCTGTTAGATCACGCCAATATCAACCATTTTATTCCGTCTATTGCAAAACATAAATGAATATAGCTTTTCAAAAACCAAGGTGTAAAATCACTGTGTACATGTTTATATGCCTAATTGTGCAAATGCACATGCATAGATGTGTCATCAACATGTGTGCACTTGGGCATCTACGCACCTGTGTGTGTTTCCAATATCCCAACAGTTTTCAACAGCTTTTGAAAAGGGATGTTTTCTCTAATTCAGTACTACCCTTGCTTGATGGCATTTGCAAAAACAAAGGACTTGGGTCAACAAATGGTGGTGGTCTCTATTTCAGAGTAGAAGATGGAAAAGCTGATCGTAGAGACGAGGTTTTTTTTAAGGACTGACAGCTATTAGAAAGATAACTTAGGGTTTTCAGACTTCAGGGTTTTTTGGGCTTAGGTCCCCCTCTCTTGGTGGCACCAACACTATGTTAATATCGCGGGATCTTCAAGAGAGAGGGAGAGGAAAGTACTGAGAGGCTACATCTTTACTCGTTAGCATAGGTAAAGAGTAGATAAATGGCTCTATTTATGAGCATGAGAGAACAAACAAAACCCCAATTTCCATTTTTATGACCACCTACTAACTACTGAATGATGTGCATAAATATACTTTGACAGTATTAAGTATCAAAAACAATTAATCAGGGAAAATGCCTGTTACAGAGGGAAACAGAAATCCCATAGTAGTTCCAACATAATACCAAACCCATTCAAATGCTGAACAGAAGAATTGAGTACCAGTATCAACTGCAGATTCAAATGTTGAGCAGAAAAAATCATGTTTAAATTCCATGAACAGAAGAATCATGCTGGAGCCTAGAGGACACTGCATAGTTGGCGATCGCTTTGGGAATGGGGAATTAAACAATTGGTTTCAGTGCTACAGCTATAATCAGGCCTAGGTTCCCGAGAAAACACATCTGAAAAGATGCCCTTCCGCAATTTTCCAAATGAATACTCTTCATTTAATAGATTTGCAAATATGCAGAAAAATTTGCTTTCCAGAAACTGTTTCACACCCCCAAAGTTCGATGAGAAGGGAACACATAGAATATGATTGTCTCTATATGAATTAACCACAAATAGATGAATACCTTGCCGATTCATTTATTAAAGCAAAAGGAGTCACACAACCAAGAGGCACCTAGAGAACACCATAAAAAGGCACAAGGTCAGAAAAGTAATATCTACGTACTCAAATCAGCCATCAAAAGTTTCATGACAAAATGAGGTTCTTTCCAAAAGAAAAGCAAAAAGAATGTCTCGCATTTCCTTGGATTCAAGAAACCAAAATAAGCAGACTATTAAGAATACATACACCACAAGAGTCATAACTTATCTTTCATCAGAAGAAGTAAACCAGCATATGGAACTTACCGTTGACACTGATTCATTTTCCCAAAATACTTAATCATCATAAGTGCAAAGAACAAATCAAAAGAAATAAAAGGTGCTTCGTGGAATCACGTTTAGATGCAAAGAATAAAAGTTAGTATTGGAGGTAACGGAAGTTTATACCTCACCCTAAGAGGGAGCAGAAGAACTTCAAATTATTGCAAATACCAACCTGAAGTATCTCACCTAATGCTTCTTCCGGTGCCATTCTCAAACCTCCTTTCCCAAACCAAGCCGTTGTGACAAAACTGATCAAACACAAAAAATTCCTTCTTAAACAAAAAAAAACCCGAAAAGAGGGAGTTTATGGTTATATAGTTATGACATTCAAGCTTACAAATTCATTAAACCATATAACAGGCTGTGTACCTTTCAGATCTACTTTGGTATCTACAAGAGCGGAGACAATGTAGAACCTTTGTTTCTTGTCCTGCAAACATAAGCAAGAGCAAATTATTGGCCTGATCGATACAGCAATACCTTATTACTGACAACGCTATTGAATGACAGGAGCCTTATGCCCAAAAGATTACTGCTGAGGGCTTATCTCTCGCAACGTACTTACTATCTATTTAATTCGCTGTTCGTACATTACTTCGATGAAGGGCACTCAATGAGCTATATATGGTCCATGAAGCAAGAAAAGGCTAGATAGATATGCCATATGTTTCACCTCTTAGTCCTAGTTCCATAGGCATAGTGATAAACTTTCAAGAAGCAACTTGGCATTAACTAAATTCCAAAACTTGATCAAAAGACTTGTTCTAAACCATCAAAAATTTCATGGTTTAACCATAAATGTGCTCAAAGTTCAGAGCCACTCCAAAATATCATTTGATTATGCCATGTTGCAAGCGAACCGAAGGTGATTAAAATCAAAATGCAAGATTTACCACTACGGAAAACTGATCTTTAAGAGAAGCTCGCCCTTAAGGGAGAGTTGATGTGTGCTATACAGCACCCATGTGATGGAAAGATTCAGTAAACACCATCGATGAGGTAGAAGTATGAGTCATCTGAAAACAATCTCGGATCCTATTTTTCAACACCAAATCTCCAAATTCACCGGATGCTCAAAGTTATCGACCATACCTTCAAGAACAGGTTCTTACTGAGTGAAGCACCAACATTTCCAACATATTTTGCCTGATCAAACCAACAACACTCGCTAAGACAAATTCTCCTCCAGGGCCAAAACATGAAAGGCAAAGGACAAGATGTGACGTAAACAATTTGCGCTGCCCTCGCATACCTGAGCTTCGACAGTCAAAACGACGGGATGCTCATACTTTGAGAACTCGATCTGAAGCTCCTACGAGAACGAAAAAGTCCGGATTAATGGTTGGGACTGACGGAACAAAGAGGTAAACTTCAAGTACGCGGTACATTACGTTACTATAGCTAGTCCACACTGAAGGATCATTACGTATACGAATCAAAACGGATGAAGATTAACCACTGTGCATTAGTGCGATTCAAGAGAAAAGGAGTGAAATTCCTCGAAGCTGGTTTCGAGTATACATCGAAGCTCGGCGACTGAACCAGACGTAGAAAACACCGCGAACGGCGAGTCGGATACGAAGGCTGGAATGCTTCTTGAGCAGGGAATACCTGTAAACGAACGAGCAAACTGATCCTTCGTGTAGCCCATGGCTGATCGCCGTCGCCCTCTCTCTCTCTCTCTCTCGATCGATCGAGCACTAGCAGGTCGCGGAGCGGGAGGGAGGAAGAACGCGAGAACGGCGAGGAGTGAGATAGGTTACAGAGAACGATGAGCACAATACGATGCCGTATGGAAGGGCTTTTTTAAGGGGTGAGCAAACCGCCCGGCTCGGACCAAGGCCGGTGATCCGATTCCCGGTTCTAGAAGGCGACGGTCTAATTTACAGTTCTTAAAATTAGAATCAGTGCTGGATAGTCTGGTTCCTGATTCCAAGGGCCTTAGGACCAGACCGAACCGCCCGAGCCAAACAAACGGAATTTTTATCTTATTTTTTATTTTTTTAAAAGTAATCCTAAATCTAATATTTACTTGTTTAAGGTTTGCTTCTTCTTTTCTTTTGCACTTTCCACTTTCCCAGCCCGCTACCCTACCTCTCTCACGTCTCTGACTCTCTCACAAGTAATCAAGCGAAAAAGGGAATGTGTTACGTATCCGACCCATCAAAGATATCTTGTGTCGCCGATGGTCTTGTTGAAATGATTACTGAAATTTTTTTGTGAAATCAGTGATGTTTAATTCAAGCTGCTTCTTTTGTAGTTTGCTCGAAGGAGTCTTTCGTACTATCAATGTGCACTTTGTTGTTGCCATCTCTTACTTACAGGTTCAGTTTTTTTTTTGGTGAGGCACTTCTCATGTAAGGACAAAAGAAGGCAACGGGTAGTTTTTTGCAGGATCATCGATAGCGATATTGTCAAAACATGGGGCAACTTACAGAGCCAACTTCTTGGACTTGTTTGCTTCATACTTTAGATAAAGTTGTATAGTACAACAAAATCCATGAATAGGAATGGTGCATTTTCTTTCTTTTCTTTTCTTTTTTTGCATGTTTCCAATCTAATGAAATCGCTCGGAAACCGAAAAATTAGGAACCAGGATTACCGGATCAAATCGGGAACCGATCACCCCTAGCTTTATTGTCATTTATTCTTTATTGAAAATTTTTTCGTTCTCAATAGTTTTGAAAATTTTCTATATAACGTGAATTACCACATCTTTTTCTTGTAAGAGGGGCAAAACCCAAAAATTATATCGTTATCATTCTAATAAATATTATCCAATCTGAACCCTTAACCAAAAAAAGAAGAAGAAGAAGAAACAACCTGTTGGTGGCCTATCTAGTACATAATTAACACCCGCATTATTGGGTTGTAAATTATCATCATTTCAAATAAAAGAAATTCACATGTATGATGTCATTTTAGTTCTCATAGGACAATGATTAATTATGGGTCAAAAGAATAATTAGCAATGTAACATCCTATGTAACATGGAAGTGGTGGCCTTTTGTTCTAAGGGACAACAACTTAATTATCCTTAAATTCGACCATAAACGTGTTTTATAAGGATCAACTTAAAAATAAAATTAAGGATTCGTTCTCTGAAATCTCGGCTCGCATCGCTAAAGTTAGGGCTGCCTTAACTTTACTTCGAACTCTCTCATCTTGGATCCCTTAATTAGGGCTTGGCCAATGAAGAAAAAGAATGAAGCCAAATTTTTTTTCCACTCTTTTTCTCCAAGAAGAAGTCTTTTATAAGTAGAAATCTTGGGTCCAATAGCTTAAAGAACGGGATCTAAATACCAAGCACTTTCATCATTCAGTGAACAAAAGGCAGCACTGCGATAGAATCTCTTCATTGTTGACAGCTCTAGTATCCCTCTGACGGATCCGTCCTCTGTCCAGTGGCACATAGTCTCCTACTTTGAAAACTTGCTTGCTCACTCGTGTCTAACTACTCGACCTTCGATCTAGGATGTAGGTCAATAATAGAACACCCTCTTGATCACATTCAATGCCAATATTTCTCTGCCTATCTTTGCTTTCAAGATTCATGACACCATGTTCTTCCTAGCTGTTGGCAAGGCCCCGACGCCTTATGGGTTTAACATTGAATTCTTTAAAGCCTCTTAGGATATCATTGGCTCGTCAATGATCTTGGCTATCCAGGACTTCTTCACTATTGGACTTCTTCTACAGGAAACAAATGCAATTATCATTTCCTTGATGCCTAAGGTGTCAAATGCTACTAACATGGGTGACTTTAGATTGATTGCCGGCTACAACATTATCTACAATGCATTACAAAGATTATGGCGGAATAGGATCTCCTATATCTTCCCTTCTCTCATTAGTCCTCCTCATAACGCATTTGTTAAGGGCCAACACTTTAGAGACACATTCTTCTAGCTCAAGAATTATTCTGTGGCTTCCGCCATAAACCTTTCCTACCAAAATGTGCTATTAAAGTGGATTTTCAAAAGGCCTATGACATTGTGGATCGGAACTTCCTGCTTTTCCAGAGTTGTTTATCAATCTCATTATGACCTGTGTTAGAACTCCAAGGTTCTCTATTTCTATCAATAGGGGACTACATGGTTTCTTCTGTAGCAAAAGGGGCACTCGCAAGGAAATCCAATGTCATCTTATCTATTTACTTTGGTTATGGAAGTCTTCTCGGGTGTCATCAATGTTCAAACTCGACAATCGAATTTTAAATTCTATTGGAGATGTAAGGTCACTCGACTCTCTCACCTCTTCTTTGATATTCTTTTATTTGCCAAGGCCAACCCTACCTCTATCTTACTGCTTAAGGTGGGTATTGACAAGTTTTTTAGTTTGTTCAAGCTTAGACCCAATATGACCAAGAGAAGATCTTTTGCTCGGGCAGCTCGGCTTCGTTAGTAGCTCTTCTCCACACTCACTTTCCGGAAGGCTTCCTACAGGCGACATGTCTCGGTGTCCCCCATAATTACCTCAAGGCTCGGGGGCTATTAGGGTTAGCTGAGGCGAGAGTACTTCGTTAGTTAGCTCTTCTCATATGACACTCAGGGTTTGGTCCCAAGAGAAAGGACTTTAACCTAACCAATAGGCTACAATAGATCATCAAAAGTAATAAACAATAAACAGCCTCCAAATTTCACAAGTTGGTGTGTTTTTATTTAGGCCCAAAAAAATTAAAAATTAGGCTTCCAATTAGCTTATTTAGGCCCAAAATTGATTGTCCTAAGCCCATAAAATTATTGGGCCTTGGTACTAATTAATAATCTTAATTTATAATTTGAGGCCCAACCAATTAATGACCCATCATTTTCGCCCATACAAGGCCCCATTCCCATTATCCAAATTTGGGCCCTCCCCCCAATTAGACGTGTTTAGGCCCGACTGAAATTAAGTTACACTCGGTAAAAATAGTAGGAACCCCAAAAGCCCATTAGTTCAACACCTAGGCCCTCATAGTCCTACACGCCCACCATATTTCACTAGTTGCGGCCCACCAAACAGTATGATTTCAAGGCGCCAAATTCTACTCCCCAAATGGCCCACCACACTCGGCCATAAATTATCCACCATTAAACCATTAGTCCACTAATCTTAATTCCCATATTATGCATAATCACCGTTGGATAGAAAACTAACACCACACCCATCCACACCTTTAATACAACTAGCCTAGCGTCAAGATTAGGGGTAGAGACTTACAAGGCGTGTGGGGGCTGAGGGGAGGGACGACGACGACGGCGGAAAAGGACACTCCGGCGGCCCCAACTCGAGCTCACGGCCTACATGGGGGAGCCGGGATGGCTTCGGTCAAATGGGGTGGCTCCGGCCCTTGGAATGAGTGAGGAAGGGCCAATGTAAAGACTTACCAGGAGTGAGGATGGGTCGGGGTGATAATGGTGATGTTGGGGGTGGCCGGGAAGGCGCGGGGGGATGGTGGCGTACGACGGACGGACCAGGGCATGACGACGATTTGGGGACGAGCTAATGCGGGCGGCTGAAACCGAGATAGAGGAAGATAAGAGGAATGAGGTCTGGTCGGACCCATGGTGGTCCTTCAAGCACGAAAAGAAAGAAGAGAGGAAGAGGGGTTTAGAGGCTCACCGTGTGCGCGGCAAGGCGGACAGGCGGTACGGAGGACCGGTGACACGCGGACGGCGGTCTCTCCACGAGCTGGAAGATTATCGGGCACCCGAGCAAGGGCCAGGAGAGGAGAGCGATCGGGAGAGAGGGAGGAGGAGAGACGAGGGTCGAAAATATCAACAGAGGAGGAGAGAGAAGAGAATAGATTTATAATGCTAGAAAATCAAAATAAAATAATTATAGGTGGGAGTACGGTAATGGGTGTATAAGACTTTTCTACTTGTGGATGTAATCTTGAATGATTGATGGAACATCCTTGGCGATCTGTTTGCACGATTGATTGATTACGACTATACATGATGAATTGATGTGGACATCCGATGATGTACATACGATTGACTTGCCTCGATTTGCGTGTCCAAATGCACCGATCGGGTCCAGAGCTTTTGTGAAACGAATTTTGGACAGGATTTGGTTGTGTCGGTCTATCGATTCTATTCTCAAAAATCCCTAATTGGTCTCATTCTAAGGATTGAGCATTGATACTTTATTTGTTGGTTGTGGTATATCCAAGTATACCACGCTGAGGTGCCCACGATCTATGCCAGAGAGCATTGTCAGATGAAGGCAAAACCCTGAATTAAGCAAAATCAGAGACAAAGATAAAGGATAGAGAGTTCCATGGCTGAACATTATACTGCACTGCACGCGTAGAGCTTCGGAGTATAATATTACGTAGAGGTAAAGTAAAAGGAGAAAAGGGAG
>JAGVVM010013944.1:0-13238 GCA_019149425.1 Psidium friedrichsthalianum
AAAAAAAAACCACTCGTTCGATAACTTAATTCGTGAATTTTTATTTCATTTTCAAGTCAAAAGATTTCACGTCACAATCAAGAGCAATAAAAAAACACCATAGAACTTCTGTATAACATTTTTTGTTTTGTCAAGGAGACAACGTTGAAGCGACGTGGAGAGCTAAGTAAGTAAAACACTCGGAGAAATCTGTCTATGCTGGAAAAGTCATCTCCCACGTGATGACAACAGGGGCCGCATATTAGTTCAAAAGGGGCGCGCGCACATTGGAGTTTCAACTAGAGTCGCAATTGTTTTGTTGATATGCACGAAATAAAGTACACCAAAGAAACGATAAAATAATCGGTCTAATAATAAAGAAACTCATATATTTCACCAGATTTTTGATTAGGGTCATTAGCGAGTCTGTAGGGCATGCTTGGTAACCTTTCTATTCTTCTAAAATGATTCTAATTAAAATCATATTTTCTAATTCTATTATCCGAATGATTTTAAAGAATTAAATGCGTTTGGTACTTCATAAAATTTTTATTCTCGAAAACAATCAAGTAGCGAGATTTCTTTTTTAAAAAAACAATTCATCTTTTTTCTAAATCTTTTCTAGAAAATTTAATTTTTTTTATTTTTTTAAATTACATATTTTTAAAATTTAATTTAAAATGTGTTTAAAAAATTAGTAGTTAGTAAAATTTCAAATCTAATTTTAACTTTTTTAAAGTTTAGAAGTTCATGTTGACTTATCTTTTTAAAAGAACTGAGATTTTATTTTATTTTTTGTGGTTATCAAAAGTGTTTTTTGTTTTTAGAAGCAACTTTTTTTGTTTCTTATTTTTTGTCCAAAACTATTCCCAAGAGCAAAATCAAAATCAGAATCATTTATATTACCAAACATGTTTCTGATCCTTTTTTGTTCTAGAGAATAGCAATAGAGAAATAGAAATATTAATAAACAGGCCCTAAATGGCTCATGTTGTGTCATTTATTTGCAACATCTTGCGTATTAAAAGCTACATGACTGCTAACGTTTGGGGAAATTGCAAAAAAAAAAAAATCCCGAATCATTTGCGCTTTTGTCAATTCAGTTGTAAACCTTTTAAATTTGTTTATTTAGTCCTAAAATTTTTACATTTTGCCAATTCAGTCTTAGTAGCAGGAAATCGCTGATGCGGACGCCGGCTGTCCTACATGGCATCCTTAGTGCTGACGTTAATAATTTTCAATAATATTTTCTTATTTTTTGAGTTTTTTTATTATTTTTTTTTCTATTTTTCCTTTTTTTTCCCTTCTAGTTTTCAATTTTCTTCGTGGGCCACCGACGAGGGTCGCCAAACTGGATCGACAAATTTAAAAAGTTTAGAATTGAATTGGCAAAAAGTGTAAAATTTTTGACAATTTTTCCATTGACATCTTAGCGGAGTCGGATGTGCCAAGTGACTACAATTCAAATCGAAAACTTCGTGGCAAGTGTGAAAGCAGGTATAATGGCCAGAGGGTCAATAGCAAGACCTCACGATGGCAACATGATGTGAAATTCTGTGGGTGTACTTTAATGCAAAATTAGACGGCATCTATAGCGTTTAGCGTTTGGCGCTAAGATACGCATGGGAACCAATGGGGCCCCATGGGACGGCAGTCATAATTCCGAGGCGGCAAATCATTGACCTAAGTTAATCTTAGAAGAAGCCGAATCGTCCGACACCGAAAGACTAGTCAACACAGAAATTAGGAAGGATTAAATGGTATTATTGGACCTTTCCTAAGTACGATGCATAACCTCAGATTCCGGCTTTTCTCTATGCTGCCAATTTTTAGCCTGGATTCCCAGTGCTCTTGGGAACGTAGTTTTGATCCGTCCATAACCATCCGACAGAAGAAAAAAGGCGAGAGTAAATCTCACTCATTAATCGTTAAATTTTATTACATTCAATGTTTTCTATGAAAATTCAAAAAAAAAGAGAGAAAAGTACAAAGAGTTGTAGTTAATCGGTCACGGCTTGAGAATTTATGGGGCACGCACGGTAATATTTCTAGAGCAAAATTTCATTTTGATTTACACAACATTACATTTCTATGTCTGAAATTATTTTTGAGCTAATTTCAAAAGTTAAACAAAGTTACTTTTCTTTCAAAAGTAAAATCTCTCATGAATAATATATCTCATTTCGGCTTCTTTTCATTTTCAACCCTTCTCACCACGCCTCCGCTATCACCACCACCTGACGACCTTCATCGGCCGACCATCGTTGCCCCCGGACACCCATCGCCGTTGTGACCTCCGCTGACCATCGTAGTCACCCGTCACCAACCATCATTGCTAGGTCGCCTTCTTAGGCCACCAAAGTAAAAAATAAATAAAAATTTTTATTTTTAAAATTTGATATTTAAAAAAGATAAAAATGAAGTAGAAATTTTTGACCGTCGACAGTAATTTTTTGTAGAAGATTTTATGCTAATAATGTTTCAGAAGTAAAAAATTTCAACAATTACCAAACGATTTTCGTTCCAAAAGCATAAAATTTGTTCTATTATCAAAAGTTTTTTCTGATCAGAAATCAATTTATGGAGAAAAAGTAAAAAATCAACTTTTCGTCAAAGTTGATTCTCAATGCCATGCACTAGGGGTGAGGAAAAAAAACCACGATCCAACTAAATCAGACCGAATCGTACCCAATTGGCTAATTTTAGATCATAATCGCTGGGTAAGGTTCGGTTTTCGATTTCAATTTTTCAAAACTAGCGGGTATCGATTTGGTTCTCGATTTTGAGTAGGAACCATCCAACCAGTGTTTATATAATATAAATGGGCCAATTTTTTTTTTTAATGAAACCATCTCTCAAAGGCTCAACCCATCCGTCACAAAAAAAAAAAAGAGCCCAAACACGCAAAATGAAAAAAGACCCTCCCCTAATCTCAGCTCTCTTCGCACTCAATCGCTCTTGTTGTACGTTCCAGCTGCACATTTCTTTCTTTTTTCTAGTGCAGTGAGCAAATTGTCACTTAGTTGGTGCTCTTGGATTGCTCAGAATTTTGATTACAAAGTAAAAAAGGGAAAAAAAATTTCTGAATCTACTGTTATATAGCTTTATTGAGTCATATGCTTGAGATTAGTATTCTGTTTTATTTTTTAATGGAACGAGCGGGTGGCATTCGGATTGTAATCGGGATTCAATCGAAAATTGAATTGCCATAGAGTGAGCAGGTGGTTCGTAGTTCACATTTTGCAAAATTGATCTCTAGCGAGCGATTCTCGATTTTAAAGTGAAATCATTCATCTTGTGAACCGATAATCCTAACGAGTGCCTTACGATAAGGGAAGCGCTCGATTGTGCGTGTCAAGGTCAACCGTCAACGATGGATTTTTATTTCCTTCTCTCTCTTTTTTTTTTTTTGTCCCCTTTGTTGAGCTTAATGTCAGTCTTTAGGAGAAAATATTCGGTAGGTAGGCCAAAAGAACATAAAAGAAGTACTAAATTTTCACTGTCAATGACGTCATTGGATGCGCGTTGACTGACGCTGGGGACGACCTAAGCTGGGACTTTTGGGCCTAACTTTCAGTGACTTTTAACTTCTAGATGGCAGGCGTTAACCTTTTCCTTTATAAATAATACATAACAGGGGCTCTACCTTTGCCACGCGTGTTCGGTCAACTTTGGCGACAACCGTAATCAGGCTGAGGATGAACCCGTCCAACGAGGGATTTAAGAACGATGGGAATGGGAAATAGCTACTTCTCTTTTTTGGCATGATAGCGGGTACAAGAGGTGAGAAAAAATCATGATCCATCGGGCTCGGATTGGACCGTATCTAACTAATTGATTTTGGATGAAATTAGTGGGTATCAGTTCGATTTCCGATTTCAATTTTTTGGAACCGACGGATACCGATTCGATTTGTAGTTCCGGATGGGAACCATTCAATCAGCTCAACCAAATCGATCCCTTTATATAATACAAATGTATATTTTTTAATTAAAATCCTCTCTCTCAAAGCCTAGTAAGGGTGAGTATGGATCCAAGGTAAAACCGAAACTGGAGAACCGAACCTGTGATTCCAGTTTGATTCCTGGTTCTAGTAAAACAGGGTTCGGTTCCCGATTCCGAATTTATAGGAATCATCGATTCCGGTTCTGGTTCTCGATTCTACCTTGGACCCGAGCCGAAACCGACTCGAAAATGGATCATACTAGTTGATTTTCTTGACATATTTGGTTAAGGCAGTTTTAGAGGAGCATAAAAGGTTTCTTGCTAGTATGGTTTTGGTCCATAAAGAGGTTAGGATCGATCAAGTTTTCGTTTAGAAACCACTGATTTTTTTTTTTAAATTAAAAGCATTTCTTCTATTTTCTCAAATTTGGCATTATTGCTGAATTTCAAATATTTGCATAGCTACTCTAGAAGGAATCAAGTACTATAAATTGATTGTTATCCATGCTGGGTCAAAGAGAGGAAAAAATGTTGAAGAGCAACTAACGAGTACGGCAGTATAAAATCATTTGGTGGACTATGACAGGTTCCTGGGTACCTTGAAAATCGGATCCTGAAACCTGTAACAGGGTAGGTTTTAGGTTCCACGGTATGTAGGGTAGTTCTAAGTTCCGAAAAATAAGGAACCTGTATTAACGGATAGGTTCCAGGTTCCAGGTGGAACCTATCTAGAACTTGGAACCGCTCACCCCTAAAGCCTAGAGTGTAGACATATCTGTAAAAAAAAAAAAAAAGAGTCAAGATCCAATTTATTTTCATGTATGATATGTGTTGTACACTATAGATGCATTTTAAAACTTGCGTTAATTAGTTGATCAACTGTTAGTGCATTTCTCTCGATGTCGACTCCATTGCTGACAAAAGGCATTGTCCTTAAATTTTTCATGTGATAAAAATACTAAATACAAATGTGGGGAATGCACTACCAAAATCTCAAGTTGAGTCCTTCTCCTTTAGTCATTAGGGATTAGTTCCATTTTCTTTTTTAATTGATATTGTTGCTTGGTAGAACCGTAATCGGAATCCAATTGAAAACCAGACTGGATTTGTGGTGCGATTATCGAGTGGATCTATAGAATGAGCATGTGGTTCACAGTTCATATTTTGCAAAATCGGTCCCTAGTAAATGATTCTCGACTTTAAGTGAGAACTACCAATTCTGGAACCGATCACCTCTAGCGGGTACCCTGGCAGAATCCTTCTTGAGGACTATTGGATTGTTTACGATTCAGCTCTCCTTCTTCATGCTACAGTCTCCAAATCACCTGTGATTCTGAAGTTTGGTCTCCATTCAAGGTTGCCATGTAGCATTCTTATCTCTTAAGCCGGCTCGAGAGGACGAGGTTGTCTGCGCTACTTCAAATAATGGCGTTCTTACGGCTAGCGTTCGCTAGCACGCTATAAGAAATAAATTACAAATACCTAGACAGCGAGACGCAACCTAAATGAAACTTTTTTCATGAAACCACCATCGATTCCACAGGAAGATTATAATACGAAAGTAACAATGCGCCATTATATTCTGATCATCATTATCAAAATTCTTGCAACGTGATCACAAATGTTTGACCATTAATAATGGAAGAGACAATTTATATCAATTTTCAAGTTAGTTACCTGGTATTCAGATTTCTCCCGACATACTCACATCCTGCAAAAGTCTTGTTCTCTGCGAATGAACATTTACAAAAGAAAGGAAATGCATACGATTTGTTTAGAAGGAGCAATCACAGTTTGCCCCCAAACTTTATTTTAAATTTGTCCTCATTAATATTGCATCTTAGAACTTATTTTATAACCAATTGACTACTTAAAATTGAAAATTCCGCTCTTGGCGATAATAAGCTTGCTCTAATTAGGATTGACCTAAAAGATTCCATGAATCAAAATATTGTGTCATCTGAAAACCAAGCAAACGCACTACTGATTCATTCAATAGAAAGACAATTGTTGGTAGTTAGAGTAATGTCAACTACGATTTACCAATAATGATGACTCTTCCGTGCATGTTCGGCAAGACTTTGACAATATCCCAGTCATAAATTTCCTATTGCTATCGAAGAAGTTTTTATTCCTATTTTGTCCGTCCAAATTATCAATACTTAAATTGTGTGCTTAAATTTGCAACACTTAATTTTTTAATTTTATCAAGTAGACCCTTTTATCAAATAGTATAGTTGAAGTTATTGTCCCACATCGCCTGACAACGAGTCATCTATGCTCTTTATATCATGTGGTTTCCCTTCACCTATCACCTTAAATTTTTGAATTGGACTTGCTAACATGATATCAGAACTAGTGTGTCAGCCATTATGCGTCCACCTCTCATTCCACGTGCCGCTCATAATTCGGCTTGCACGTGTGAGGAGATGTTGAAGTTGTTATCCCATAACACTTACAATGAGCCCTATATACTCCTTATATTCGCAAAATATTAAAATATTATTAAAATTACCACGTTAGCACTAGCCAGTCAAATGGATTGAATGGGCTGATTGCAAAAGGTTGAGGACCAAATTGGAAAAGAAAAATTTTAGTACTGAATTAACACAATTATAATAGATTTATCACTTTTGGGGCAATTCTCCCCGTTTAACCCTAGACTTCAAGATCCGACCAAAAAAAAAAAAACCTAGACTTCAAGGATTATCGATATCGAGTACGGGACCCTATGAAAAACAAGAAATCTCTTAGGTTCATCATCAAATCTTCAAAATTTTCGTACGTCATGACACTTTTTTTTTTATAAAAAAATTGTAATCATAACCGATCGAGAATCTGGTCTCTCTACGGACCATAAACGTGCTCGGGTCAAAGCACTCCGTTGTGCAAGTCAATAGTCCCCATGCGGGGGTTTTTGCTTTCTCTCTTTGTTTGATAAACTGAATGTCGGTGTCAAGTGTCAATTTTTCGTTGTTTAGCCACAGGAATAACACGAAGTATCAAATTTTCATTCTCAGTCAGGTCAATGTGTGCGTAGGGAGGAGTGACGTTGGGCTCAACTAAGCTAAAGGATTTTTTGGGCATGCAGGACTAATCTTCCGTATCTCAATCTTAAAACTTTCTAGATGGCGGAGGTAACACGGTGGTGGTAAGATGAAGAGCCGGTGACTCTACCGTTGCCCACTTGTTTTCGGTCAACTTTTGCGACAGAATTTCTGAGTACGTTTCCCTTCAACATATCTTCAGGTATCAAGGCAATAACATTAGTTTTGTTTTTTTTTTTGTGTTTTTTGGTGCCATCTGGATAAATGGGTTGTCTGAACCAAAAGGTAAAAGCCAAGCCCGGTAAAAATAATTAAGCTATGTTTGGTTGCTGCTGCTCAGTTTTTATTTGGTACCCCATTAATTAACGAGCCTATTATTCGCGAAACAGCAATGAATGTCATAACGATGCAATGCAACGTTTTGATTAGGGCTGAGCATAATAGAATGCCCGGTTTCGCTCTGATCCGATTCCAAAGGGCTCTGGTCCGATTCTCGGTTCCTAAAAAGTGGAACCGGTGTCCGGGCAGTTCATTCCTGATCATAGGGGAGAAGCGGAGAGATGGACCACCTACTAGACTGATAATTTTTCATTTTATTTTTATTTTTTGAATATACAAAACCTAAGATTCAAAAATCTAAGCAGCTAGGCCTCAGCCCCTTGCTTCACTAATCAAATTCCCAAACCCTATACGCCTAGTCTCACCCTCTTGCTCTCAATCTCTCGCACGCCTCGCCCTAAATCGCACATCCTTGATTCAATCACGAGATTGCCGGGCTGAGCTCAGGGACATTCCCGACGACATGGTCGAGCCTCTGAATCCTGATGTCTAGCGGGAAGGAGGAGATCTCATCCACCGGCTCGAACCATGGTAGAAACCACGAGTCTGGAGATAAGTTGCCACGATCGGAGGCTGAGGTATCACCAATCTCGCTCTCAATCTCAACTTCTCACCCTATCGCTCGAGGTCTCACTCTCTCGCTCTCAGTTCTCGTACCTCTCACCTTATCGCTCGAGTTCTCACGCCTCGGCAGCTGGGTTTCAAAGCGCAACAAGGTCCGATTCCCCTTTATCTCTTTACCTCGCTCGTAAAGTTTTGTGTGCCCTTGTTTTGGCGTCGTTAGAGCTGCTGTAATTGTAGTAGTTTAAAAAGTTCACGGTCGACGTGGGGTTTGAGTTTGTACGGGTCACAATGATTTTATATCCATGAAAAATCCCACTGAAAGTTTTGAAAATTTTATTTTTCATTAGAGATTCTTTAAGGTGCAAGGTAATGTACGGGCATGGCGGTTTTTACCATTGCCCCGCTCCGCGAGAAATTTTCTTCTTTTAAGAAATAGATACATTAAAAGTACAAAAACTTATTTCGAAAGTACAACTCCCTTATCTTTCAAAGAACTATCAAACAAGTGACTATTATCAAAATTTAGACACAATTTCTAATTCACAGAACAGAGTAAATGAAGGTGTGGGGCCCCTTTTATTATAGGCAAAATCTACCGTCGGGTCCCCTTGAGCTGGGTTGGGATGTTACTGGCTCAGGGGGGAGCCGAGAGAACATGCTCTCTTGGCTCACCTGAGTTGAGTTCGTCTAACCTTGTGTTCGAGGTGGGCACCAGCTCAAGTAGGTAACGAGACATGATAAATCAATAAATGAATAACATCGTATATTTTCGTACAATTCAACTAATTTAAATATTTACAAAAAGTTCAGGTTCAATTGAACAAATTAAAAATTCAGGACAACATCATATTGAGTTAAATTTCAAGGATAATATTCCACATGGGCAAAGTTCAAAGATTATTCGTGTGAATATTCGGATGCATATTTGGAAATTAGGCATTTCAACTTTTCTAGTGACACAGTTAAAATTCTGTTGAGATGGAGAAAAATTAGAAAAAAAAATTCAGAACAATATCGAATATTTCATATATTTCGAGGACTAATTTTCATATGTGCTGAAAGTTTAGGGATTACCTTGAACAAATTAAAATTTTAGAGATAATATGCATATTATGCTTAAAGTTAAAAATCACGTTGAATAAACTAAAAATTCAATTATTATCACATTTTGATCAAATTTTGTCTCTCTTTTCTGAATTTTTAAACATGGGCCGAGCCTTTTTGGAAGGCTTAAGCTATTGAGCTACGAATGAAAAAAAACTTTAGAACGTAGTCCTAGGAATTAACAGCTTATGTGACCAACCCAGCCCAAGTCCGTCTTCAGTTTTTCTCTCTTTCGAAGATCCGGTTCGAGCGGTGAAGCTCGTTTTAACGGCCCACTTTCCTTGTCTCTTATTCATCTTATTTTTTAGGGCAAAAAATCACCAAAAATCACAAATTATATTGCTGTGACAGATATACCATAAATATTTTTTATGACACCAAAAAATCTCAAAATTTTACCTATATAACACATTTGCTCTCCTCCATCAAAATTCCATCGATAAAAACCGTGCCTACATGGACTACGAAGAGTAAACGGTATTGGACATGATGCCCACGTGACTTAAGTGAAATAAAAATTGATATTACTTTGGCTAAAAAATTTATCCGACGAAACTTGGACGAAAAGTAAATGTATCACATAGATAAGTTTGAGATGTTTTTACGTCACAAGAAAATGTTAGAGCAAATGCGTTACAGTAGGCATACTTTGTGTTTTGAAGTCAATAATCTTGATGCGCGGAAAGCGCTTAGATGAATTTTAGGGGAACGTCTTTGAATTGGAAAGAATCAGAGTTGTACAAAAAGTGACCGCGGTCACACGGTCCAAAGTTAAAAAGCACAAAATCTCATGGTCAGGTTTCATAGTGGGACAATAATTGGCGTGCGTTAGAAACGTCATGACGAAATGCTACCCAATTTCACCATCTGAGCGGGGTTTCACGGACAGAGCTGGTCAAACCTCGATCACAATAACTAAAAAACTGACGAGTCTCGAGAACTCAGTGACCAAACAGCCCTTTTAACATCATTAAATTAAGAAATTCAGTGATTACTACAGATTCACGGTATACCGCTAACGAATGATGCGTATTTGCTGCTAGAACTTCACTCGGCCATTCTATTCGGCCAAGATGATGCAAGGAATGCTTTGCTCATACCTGAAGAAAGAAATTCCCAGGATCAACCCTCGTCTTCACTTGCACCAATCTATCGAAATTGCCCTTGAAGTACTTGCTCCCCAAGAGCTAGCCTCGGAGTAGCTTTCATTGCCAATTTGATTGATGCCCAGATCAGTATCTCTGTAGTTCAGGTAGGAAATCCCGGCGATTTCGCCACGAACGGAGTCATGTGATCATACATACTCCTTATCCGATGCAAATTCTGATTCAAAGCCTCATCGCCTTCGTCCTTCCAAGTGACGAGAGTAGATCTTAAAAATGTCCCGGCCCTGTGCGGGAACGGTCTCTGACTCCGAGATCTCGCTCATTCTCCCCACCGTAGGGGTTTGAAAGTGAGGGCCGGCTTTGCAGCTCCATCATCTTCTGCCATATCCCTTCGAGGACCGCTTTCGAATTGGATCCTGCACGTAATCTGACTTCTCTTCAAGAACTTCTCCGACTCGGGATTCTTGGAGCAGTACATTTGGGATGTTCCTTTAGGATAATTAGACAAAACAGAACTGATTCAATCAACTCATCTCAAGCAACTCCCTGGACGCCACTAAATTCGGGAAATCTCTGAGACATTACGTCGAGCAGCACTCAATCTGCACCCTCCCAGAAATAGCGCCACAGAATTTAGCTTTTTTCCTCCCGGTCTCTGGTCTTTCCTCACAACTGGTAACAACACAACCCTAATGAACAATTCTCTCATCCCCCCGATCTTGTCAGCCAACATATTGCCACTATGAAGAACTTCGGTCGCTCGGCTCCACCGTCTTATCCACCTTTTTCTGTAAGACGGTGACCACCTCTGGCACAGACACCAACTTAATCTTCCATCCGACCACGAATCCCACTCCGAAGCTCGCCCGCCGCCACACCGGATCGCCAGAACATATCGTCGCCCATCGACCTCGATCCAAGACCTCCGTTGGCATCCAACAACGACGGCATCGACCACATTGTCCACCGTACAGCCCGTGATTCCTCAGCAAGTTCCCATACCAGCCTCCGCTAAAAGTGGCCACGACGCAACGGGGGGCAAACCCGGCGGGGAAAGCGTGGGACCGATTTTCGCCCCGATGCGTAGTAGACTTCGCCGAGCGTCGCGCCCGACATCGAAACAGGCCGTCCCGCCTCGGCGTCGACGTCGACGGATCGCGATTGAAACATGACTATCGACGACGACGACGGAGCCTGCGGGGGGACACGTAGGACATGGCCGGCGTAGTCGGGGCCTCCGCTGGGAATCCTCACCTCTAAAGCCCATGGGTCTTGGTCGCAGACGATGGGGCTTGGAGTGGGAAGACCGACTTGGGGGGTCACGATGAAGAGTGGCTTTGGGGGTGGGTTTGGGGCGATTTTTGGGGGAATTGGGGGGGGGGGGGGGGGGGGGGGGGGGAATTGAAGCGGAGGTTTCGGACGTAGGACCGGAGGACGGAGGAGTAAAGAGGGGGTGCTGGGGAAGAAGACGAGGGGTGAGATGGGTGGGGATGATGCGTCGGAGCTGCCGACGAGCATTGGAGATACGTCTCTTGGGTTCGATCTCGTGGCGATTCCGCCATCGACGAAGAGAGCAGAGAAAGCTTGGAGGAGGGCAAGGAGAAGTACAGAGGCAGTAAGCCCGGAAGATTCATGCTTCCGCGGAAATGATCATCAGAGTTTTGACTTCGGTGACTTTGCACGATTCCAGATGAAAGGGGAAGGAGTGAGGGGTTTACATGTCGCGTGGACAACTGGACATCGCTCCAGTCTGGCATCGAAACTTGAGTTTCAAGCAATAAACAGTGTCGCCGCAACTACCTAGGAGGTACGATGTTCAATATTATCTTTTGTTGGAATTGCAATTAGCATAATTTAGTTTATTTTAATTATATCGTATACTCTTATCATCATGTGTACAATGTGTTTAGGACAAACACCACCAAAATCCCAAAATATGTCGTTATATTGTTGCTTTTTTTTTGTGAAACAAAGATATTGAAAACAAAGAAAAGTTGTTTTTGTATCACAATGGGCAAGTTTAGGGCTTTTAATTTTAGCAATCAAAAAAAGTTCGGGTATTATTATAGTGAAACAAAATTTGATTTTTTATTTGTGGTATTGGTCCAATATTTTATAGAAATAATTAGAATAAATTTCTCATATCGAATGTGGTGATAATAAAAAGGCAAAGAGAATGGACGAACCCCAAGAGAATAAAAGGCTATAATCAAACTAACGAGGTTTGTGAAACCGTATAAGAAATCTCAAAAACGAGATAGATGCTCATGTAATTCTTGAATAATCAGGGGGTTGAAAGTGAAGTTACGCAATTAAAGTAACACTCTTATATTAAGAACCAAATATTCCCTTGATCGACACAAAACCCGCTGGAAGTTTCAGTACCACTGGTTTTATTATTATTATTATTAGGATCAATTTTATTCACTCACTTTGTTCAACTCCACGTTCCCATGCACAAGCACATAAACAAGGATGAAGTTTTCTTCCTTTTCAACGTTCCGCCCAGGGACGAGTTTGAAACTAGAGTGGCTGGGTTGGATCAGCATCATGGGCGGCCCACTCAAATCCAAAAAACCGACATTTCCACTCTCATATCGGCTTGGACCGAATGCGTATCCCTCGTAGAGATTGTCTACATGTTGCAAGTAGTCTCATGGATCATTCACATAGGCACGTGGTCATCGATCAGCGTAGATACCTTGCATTCAGCTAACTAGCATGGAGGCGACGGGTAAACGCAATAGTCACTCTTCTACTGAAAATGGAAGGGAAGGGTTGAATACTCACCTTTAGGTGAGAGTTGGTGAAGGATGCAGAGGGAAGGAGTAAGGTTCGTAACTTCGACGAACACACATATCACATACGGGTCCTAAAATAAAAATAAAATAGGACCCAGACCAAAAAAAAAAAAAGTGACGTAAAATCGCAATATAATCTCGGTAACCAAAACGCCGAGTCATTACATTAATCAAACACCTTAATGGTGAGATAGCTATTATAAAGCATATCCATTAATATTTTTGATATAATGTATATATACTTCTATATCCCTTAAAAGATCATTTTACAAAAACTAACTCAATTTAATTAAAAAATAAAAATAAGTCTAAAAAAACTTACTTTTACACAATAAAATAAAATTTCCCAATAA
>JAGVVM010013947.1:0-11067 GCA_019149425.1 Psidium friedrichsthalianum
TATTTTTCAGAGTTCATGAGCGTTGTTACTGTGGTCTTTGGTTTTAAGTTTGCAAATAAAATGTATATCATGTAATATTGGGCGAGTTCGAATTGGGGGGAAGAATTTTACTTTTTTCCTTGGTTCTCTATGTGGACTACATCCTGCTGACAGGGGAGCGATTGATATGATTCTATTGGCTGGACGGAGGGGATGCTTCAAAGAATTTTTGGACATGAAACCTTGGTGAAGTGCCCTTATACCTTGACATTGAAATCTGTAGGAGGATTGGCGTGTTCCGCGCTAAAAAGGGGGTTTGTGATTCGTCTCAGAATGTCATATGTTGATCGTATCTTGATGGAGATTCAGACTGTCACGGCTTGCAAAGGCAGGTATTTCTGCTTGGTCTGTACAGGTGCGTAGGTGAATCTTTCACATGTCCGTTCTAGACAGAGATGAGAAATCCGAAGGAGTTGAGGGAACTGTACCGTACGCCATGCACTTGGGAGCATTAATATATGCTCAGTATGTATTGGGGGGATGCCCGAGACATTAATTTTTGTGTTAATACAAAACTCTGGGCGCTAGTGTACTGAGTCACAAACTAGATATATAATTAGGGAAGAATTATGCGTAGCGACGAAGGATCCTGAGGTACTTAGGTTGTATAGGAGTTTTACATGTGACTTGACAAATCATTGTCAGAACCTGGCAGGCTGTGTTGGGATACAGCGTCTCGGATTGCGGCTGTCAGGAGGACAGAAAAAAAGTCATAAGCAACAGTATACGATATATCATGTTTGGTCACACTTAAACGATGACAAGAAAAGTGGTCATGAAAAAGTGAGAACAAAATCCATATCCATCCTTTCCATATTAAGCAGAGTTCATGGAAAATGCGTGCTTTTTCGCCGCGACTCAGGGCGGATTTGGCTCGGGAAAACCTCATTAGGAGTTAACCCGTGTGGTTTGGACTTTATTGTAGACCCAATAAGAGTTATATTGGTGCAATAACTCTCCAGTGTTGTTTGGTATTAACAACAACAGAGGTCTCAAGCGGTCTAAACCATGGAGGTAGTTTTTGAGCACATAAAGGAAATCCGTGCAGAAAGGGTGCCATTGGAAGTAGAGCATATTTCTACGATAATATAATTGCAGACCCCTAACTAAGGTCCATTCGCCCCTGTATTTTTGACGCACGTCACTAATATGGAGCTTAGAGGCATCATTGGATGCTGTGATTAGTGGGAGGCATCCTTTTTTTTTGTTTGCTCTAATAAAGTTTACATCTGTTTTGTTACAATTGTAACATAATGATATGTATTAAAGTGGTTGTAGCACTATTAATGTTGAATACATATTCTTGTAAATCCTGAGGCATGTGTAAACCTCGAGTAATAGCTATGGGCATTTGGATGTTAGCCGTGTTTATATGTCTTGTTACACATAAAGCAAAGTTAACTATAAAGTTGAGACGTATACAGGTTCATTAGGGCCATATGGATATTCTCTAGTGGCACATCAAGTTCTGTGTCGCATAAGGAAAGAGAATAGTGTCTGACAAAGTGGATAACACATAAAGTGTATCTCTTTCGAGACGTTATCCAATTGTCACACTACCATATTAAATCCATATCAGTAAAGTTGAGGACATTTGTGACCATGGATGGCTCTGTGTCTGCTGACGCAGTTACTGGCATGATCCGGTGTTTAAGACTTTATGGATCGGATGGCCATTAAGAATAATCCCTAAACCAATATAAAGGCATGCACTACAGTACAGTTTCAATTAATGCTCGCCCAAGTGGAGAATGTTAGAGTTTTCCTATTGTAGGCTCACCTAATTGAAATTGTAATTGACTGTTTTACGGGATTAATTTACCATTTACGGAATTGACTTAATAAAGAATGGATTTAAGGTTTCTTAATGGGCCGAATATGGGCTTGGCTAGTGTGGGCGGAGTTCTGCCGGCACGTGATAAGAGGGCCAGTTGGACTTCTATAAATAGGGCTAGGCACCCCCCTTTAGCCTCATTCTCATTTTTTCCATCTTGCCACCACCATCATCTTCTCATAAGGATTAGAGAGAGAGTGAAGAGCGGTCTCATCTCGCCGGGCAAATCGAGAGTGATCGAGGGAAGTCGCAAGCCCGTGTCGTCGATTTTCCTCACCGCAGAACAACGATGGATGCGAAATCAGGTACGCAAACTCGATTCCTTGACTATTTAGTTGTTAGAACCCGACTACGGGGATCCTAGGGAGTTATAGGCAAAGACGAATGGCAGATTTGATAGCCTACACTTCCTGTACGATCTCACTGGCGGCCAGCCCACCACCTGAGCCTTGGTTGGTAGCTTTGTAGGATCTTTAGCCAGACTAACACCGGCAAGAAGAGTCATCTCCTGAATCTTCATAGCCTCTTTGAGATCTCCACCTAGGAAGTATCCTTGGCTTTAAGTTGAGCTTGAGAACCACCACGGTCTCGGAGATCCTCTCTTCTCGGTGGCCCTTAGAAGCTCCACATCTGCCCTGCCGCACCAGGCAAGCCAAGGTACAGCTCAATCTCCTTGAAGTTCAGGTCGCTACCCCCGAGCAAGCCTGTCGTCTTCTCACCAAAGGTAATGACAAATTAAGATGGTGTTTGGAAACCTTAGTCTCAGGATCTGCTTCTTTTCTCTTCTCCTTCTTGTTTGGTTCTCACTGGTTTCTTTCCCAGCTTCTACCTTTGCCCGAGTAGCTCGTCACAGGTCGTCCTTCCTATTTTGCGATTTTTCTCTCTCTCTCGAATGAAGCGGAGTCAGCGGAGGAGAAAGGAAAAGTGAAGCAAACGTAACTGACGAAGAGATGCCAAACATGAGCCTCTCGTAAGAAAAATGCACTCAACATTTGCTCGCCTTTGTTACTTTCCTCAGAAAAAGTAGACACGGGCGAGCGAATGTCGGACCAGCGCCTCCGGTTCACCGAAGAAGAAAGTGTGAAAGCCACGTCTCCTCTCGAAGCCTGTCCTTGGACATTGCATACATCATCTTGGCACGAATACAAGACACGAAGGGGGAACATGTGATGAAAAAGATCTTGCTCTCTTGACAGCTTTCAAAGTTACAAAGTCTGAAGTCATAGACAGCACATCGGCAGTCATTCTCTAGCAAGGAGAACGTGAAATCTTCATAGCTTTCAGTCGGACCTCCATCGTCTCAACAATAACCTCTTTTTTTCTTCTCGTCGATCTTAAAAATCACATAACGGTGAACCTTCTTCTTCTGTAGCTCCAGATAAGTGGTTTTGCTGGGTTCAACAACACCTATTCTAGACGAGGCATTTTGTCCCTCTAAACGACATGGCTGCTCTTAACCCCTTCATTCTCCCAGACTTCCTCATAAGCTCCCTCTCCTTTTCTTTCGAGCTAATAAATAGTCCCTGAGGACGCTTGGAGGTGCTCTCGTATTTTTGGCCAGCTTCACCAACGATTGGAGTATAGACCACAGGAAGTAACTTCTCAACGTTACCTGATATTCGCCAACCTTGTGCCTCCGTTTCTTTTTTGACCGAGCCCCTTTTTTGGAGCTCATTCAATCTAACTGATTAACGTCCCCTTGAGAGATATCGCCTCCACCCACCCTTTCTTTTTAATCTTTCTCTTTTTCATCATTGCGAGGCCATCCAAAGCAAGATGTCCATCAAATCTGCCTTTTCTTTCAGTGGATCTTTTTCGTTTTCTCTCATGCTTTTTTAGGTGTTGATGATGTCTTTAGATGATGGTGGAGAGGATGTGAGCCATCAGCTTTAGCGGGTCTTACCCCTTCCTCTTTTTCCAGAAACGAATAAGCCCATCAATTGAACCCGCGATCATGCCTCTATCTGATAAAGAATATTCAATACACTAGATTGTCCCAGCATGGCAAGCAAGAATTACATCACACGTCTCACGGGAAATAGACCATATTCTAGCCGTCCAATCATCGCTACTAGTAATAAAAGTGTCGTTAACCAATCTAATTGACCTAATCCATTTGTATGCCCTAAAAGCTTGTGCATCTACTTTCTAGCATGAATATCCCAAATGTTTGCAACCGTGTCTCTTCCAGCTTCTCAGAACGTCCCCTCTCCTTTAACGTGCCACCCGCGTAAAATTGTCTGCTCTCCTCTTTTCGGTCCGTAGGGAAGAGAGCTCAGTGGATTTTTCTTTTCTCTCTTTTCATGATGCTACCCTCCACGAGCTCCACCTTTTTGGCTTTCAATATGGATTCCTCAGAATGCTTCTCCTTGGAGAAATATCCAACCATGTGGCAACCTCGATCATCGTGTTCGCACAAGACATAAAATAGAAAAAGAACTACATCATAATAGAGAGTCTTGTGATCTAGAAAGAGCTTTGTCAAATAGCATAGATTCTTCCCGTAAACCTTATTCTTCTGCCATCAACCTCAAACATTGACAATGCACCACTCCTGTATATCTCATCTCCAGCTAGATGTTTGAGATCACACTTCTTCATGTGCCTTTGAAGCTGTTCCTTGCGCATGTCTCTATCTCATATCTTCCAAGCTCAATGGTTGCAATATTCTTCACTTTGATGAATTATTCATGTTCACGCAAACTAGCAGCATCAAGCTCCCCATGCCCCTCCACATGTGTCTCATCAATCTTCCGCTTTTGGTGACATGTCATTTAATCCTGTCACCTTGTCCTCCACTCTCTCATTTACAATAGTCTCTACAGAATTAAGATCAAGCTGTTCAAGTTCACCCATTCGTCAAGCCTCCTGTTGAATTCGGTGTAATGAACATGGTACTCGTAATCGTTAGGATCTCTGGGATTCAACTTCCGTCGCTCGATGACCTTCACGGGTGACACTTCTCGTCTCGCCAACGACACATGACGTGCACGCTCATCCTCCTCCAATGATGCAAAATGCAATGTAAAGAAAAAATAAAAAATAAAATGCAACGCATGAGGAAATATTTTTGGTGAGAATAGATTCTCAATTTTTGTGCAATATATAAATAAAAATCAAAATTTAGGTGTCAACACAAATTTAAAGAGTTGTGTGCTAATTTTGGGATAATTCTTCAAACAATAACAAAATGGAGTTGCTAAATGAAAAAAAAAACTTTAAAAGAGATGGATAACGTCATGCTCTTGGATTTATCTCAGAACTTGTGGGGGAAGGCAGTTCTAAGTGCAGTGTTAAAAAAGTCATAAAAATATTGTTCTTTTGTTGATTAGTCCTAAACTTTTTAATTGTGCCAATTGAGTTTTAAACATTTTTACATTTTGCAAATTAAGTCCATCCGACTAATTTTGGCTGGAAATCGTTGATGTGGATGTTAGTTGTCCTACGCGACATGTTGGACACTGACATGGATAATTTTTAATAGTATTTTAATATTTCTTAATTTTTTTTGTTTTCTTTGTGGTACCTGATTTGAATAATTTTAAGAAACTCATGAGATAGCAGATACTAGCGAAATAGTCAACATTAATGATACTCGTAACAAGTGAGCCTATTGATCCAACAGTTGCTATAACTACTGAATTTAATCATGCAAGTATTTCTAACTTCTTACAAATATGGTGCAGTTATACTTTTGTTTTGTCTATGGTTCAAGAGATCATGTTTGAAAATTGTATGGAGTAGCTAAAGATGTAGGCAGAGTTGGTATCTTGATGAGGTCTACGATTATGACAAAGTTCATGTGCAACTTAGATTTAGAAGCACTCTATGGCGGTTAAGCGCATGCGGGGCTGTGGGAGAATACTATTAAAGATTAAATTCCACTAAAGGGATTGTAACTTGACTCAAATGTCAAGCCACCGTGGACATTATTGCAAATATGTCTCAATTTTGACCTCGTTGATAAGTATGGCCCAAATTAAAGCGGTCAAGCTTGGCCGAATAAATGAAGTCAAATATTATTGCCTTCATTAGTTGCAAATAGGAGCCCTTCTTTTGTTTTGTTTAGTTGAGTCTTAATTGATGTCGGACTTCTTCGATTGAAGCACAAGAAAAAGTTGGTCTGTATGAAGAAGCTGGGGTAAGTACATTACAAGTGTCATAACTTTTATACAGCACTCACTTGAGACCTTGACTTTTTTTTTCGCTCACTTGAGTGCCATAACTTTGAAAAATTGAGCATTTAAGTGCTATCAATGACATGAACACCGAAAAAAAGCTAACGTGTCATCGGTGAAATGATTCTTTCGAGTATTTTAATGTGCACCTAGATTTTTTCATAATTTTTTATTTTTTAATTTTTCCTTTATTTTGACATTTGCTCCCTTGGCTGGCGAGGGTCACTGGCAACCCTCACTGGCCCAGGGCGAGGCAGCCCTCACCCTAGGCTAGCCAAGGTGAAAAAGTAGCAGAAACAAAATAAAATAAAAATGTTAAAATAAAAAAATCTAGAAAAAATTTAAAATTTTTAAAGAAATCCACATGTCGCTGAAAAATAAAAAAATCAATAAAAAAAAGTCCACGTATGACGATTTGTCAGAAGTGGCAGTCAAGTGATCGATTTTCCTCCAATTTGGCATTCAAATGAGCAAACAAAAGTTATTATATTAAGTAAGTACTGTACAAAAGTTACGATACTCGTAGTGTACTTATCTTGAAAAAGCTTCATAAGAGAACAATGCAATGGTAGGCATTCATTGCAAGGGGCAAAGAGAAAGAGAAGGACATCATGAGGAAAGAGAAAGGGAGGATGAGGTGCAAATGCAATGATGACCACTCAATGGTCATGGCCATTCCTCCTCGTCTACTTCCTTCCTCTTTCCCTTGTTGAGCTTTCCCTGTAAAACACAAACATGAAGTGTGAAGAGAGAGAGAGAGAGCGCGCATGCGCTCTAAGACTACACAAAAGATATCAGAGAAAATGTGTAGAGAGTTCTTTTCTAGAAAATTTAGGGTGGTTTGCTATTTGTAATTACAACTTTGTATGATTTAGCTACTTAAATTCTTGTGATTACATTTTTTGTAATTTCCTAGTGAGATTTCACTAAAGTGTGAAGTTATTAAGCGATGTAATTTAGGGTTGGGAATTACCAAGAAAGTGTTTTAATGCTCGACTAATTGTCGTTTCTCCATTGTAGGTATCGACATTCGGAATGACCACGCAAATCTGGGTCTACATTTATTTTTTTCCTTCTATCTATCATATGATTCACTTGTCCCCACATTTTCACAAGAGTACGGTCCTTTACTTCGCAGGTTCCTCTTCGCCAAGTGTTTTTTTTCAATGTCGAACTTGTATGAAATCAAAGTTCGAAACTAACTCAACTAGCAATAGATTTGCTAGACCTTTGGATTTTCAGTGCCCGATAGTTTTTGCAGATTTTTCGCAGAGTAATCAACCAGTTGGACACCGTTGAGCTCATTCTTTCCTTCATGCAAATTGCACATTCTTGACTTCATGAGTTGCAATAACTTTATTTCAAATTTCTTTTTCGGTGAGGTACAGGAAAAAACCTATTAAATTTCAATTTGCCAACTTAGATACCAAAGTCCAATTCATAGAGTGTGGTTCATACTTCCTATCAACAAGAAAGGAAGTGAGCAGGCAGGGGTCTGGAGAACTGCCTTGATGGTGGATTACAAGGGGGCAGCACTCCCATGACACAAAATGACTTTATAGTTGAATAGCATTTTATTAGTAGTTTGGGCTTAGGTCCACAAATAGCTACTATCATAAATAATACCTTGTATATATGAAAATGACTTAATAAGAAAACAAATCACGAGTTTCCCTAAAGACATCGCTATTCAACTATTCATGTAAAAGATGCGATATCCTTTGAGGCGAATTGTAGAATATTGTTGGAAAGCTCCCCGCGAATATCATCCAATGCATCATCTGATAAGGCTTTTTCATGAATTTAATTTCCGAGCCAAAAGTTAGTAAAATCCCAGTAAAAAAAAATAGGTATTTACAAATTACAATGATGTTGTCAATATTACAAAACATAATTGTGTTTATATGCTAGGAAAAAAGTAGAGTTGACAACTCCACAACAATAAATTGCTTGTTGGTGAATCTAGTGAAAATTAAAGGTGTCAACAGACTATGGATCTATTTTTTCACTCATATTCTAAGCTTAAGTATACCATAAGTGTCAAACTTGTGTAGAGCTCTCCTTCAATGCAAAAAATTTCAAAATGATAACCTTTTTTTTTTTTGGGTAAGGAACTTTCAAAATGATAACTTAGTGCTAATTTTAAAAAAAAAAACGATCACTCAGTGCCAAAACTTTTGAAATGATCACTTAAGTGCCAAATTTTTTGGAAAATGCTTATTCAGTTTAGTGTGCAAAATTTTATTAATATTTGGCACTTAAAAATTATTTTAAAATTTTGAACATTAAAGTGAGCATTGTACACAAATTTTTTGCACTTGTGATATATTTTATCCGTAATTGTGAGGACTGATTGTATATGGGTATTGTAACATTTAAAGGGTCGGGTGAAAAGTGGACTATAAGAGTCAAAGTTCGATTAGAAGGGGCCTTAATGGGTTGCTAGAGAACCTATTTTTGCCCCATTTAAATACAAAAGGGGGTTCAAAATTTTCCTGCCACTCCTTCTTCATCTATGTCCTCCACCGAAGAAGTTGATTCTATTGTCATAGTCTCTAGGAAACATCGAGTTAAAATTTCATACCACTTCTTCGTCTTCGTCTCCGTCAAGCCCACGGATCGAGGAAGTAGATGCTACCATCATTTGCGGACGATGAAACATTGAGCCTCGACTATCTGATAATCCTTGTCAGGCCTCTATCAATGAAGACAAGGGCTATGACCACAGTGACCAACAGCGTCAAATCTAGCGGTCGCGACCTCATATACGATGAGGAGAGACAGAGAGAGACAATTCAAGACCCAAGTTGTCCAAATCCCCATTTTAAGCCCAAAAAGGCACCAGGCCACTCTATTTTTTCAAATATGGCAGAATTATTCTCAAGAAAAAATCCACTAACCTGGGTTGGATTAGGTATGAAGTGCTTGCAAGTCAAGTGAGTATAGTTATTAAGATCGTATACACGAAAATGAATATATATGAGTTAACTAAGTAATTTGATTTGGACCCATTTTTTACTCACCCATATAATAACGCATGATCTTAACCCATCCAAGTTGGATTGGGCCACAAGCCCAAATTCCACTTCCCCATCTTCTTCCTCTTCTTCCTACCCTCATTCCTTTTATCTTCAAACTAGGCCTTGCCTAGATCTCCACAAAATCGGCAGAAACCAAAACTCTCACTCTCTATTACTGAAACTCTCACACTTTCAAGGTAAGTCTCGATTCCCTTTACTTTCAATTCATATGGACATGCATGCTAGGATGTCATAATGTTGTTGGAATCATAAAATCTAGGATATGTTGTTAGGCTGCTCATTTGAATTGTCAAAAAATTGCAAGTCCTAAGCCATCGTAATGGGGAACAAAAAATTCAAAAGCTTAGGATACATCATTCTGCTGCCTATTTGACTACCTGAAAATGCATGTAGAAATTAGAATCTCCAGTTGTATCGTACATCATATGCTGACGGAATATCTAGAAATTATGCATGTTAGTAAATCCGTTTTTGAAATTATGTTATATGATGATAGTTGAGATATAAACAATAGGTGAATGATGTTATTGCTTGTATATAAACTATGCAGTTTAGAGGAATTATAAAGTGGTGGATAAATGAGAGTGTGTACATCAGAATACCCATTTATCTATGAGCCATTCCATAGGTCATATCTCAAGAGAATCGAGATTTGAGCTTAGGATATGCTATAATTATGTGGTTGGAAGTCAAAAAGTAAATCACATCACAATTCGCACTCATGAATTAGGCCCTATCCATTTCATGAATTTGATTTGGAAAATGAACGTGTAATGAAACAATGATTTTATTTTGACCTGTAACCATGTCTGAGTATGGCCGCAAATTGATTAAATGACTCCTCATATTAAATCATTGGCATGTCTTTCCGTTCTCCCGGTATGTTGGCATCTGATTTGCCTTCTCATGCTTTGCAAAATCACATGCAACGCAACGAGGAAAATTAAATTGAAACATGTGTACGAAATGATATGAATTTGCAATTTTTCACATAAAACATCGCATGACAACTCAGATTTCAAAAAAAGCTATGTCTGGTGGAAAGCTCTCTCTCTCTCTCCTCTCATCTCTCTCTCTCTCTCCTCTCTCTCATTCTCCTCTCTCTCTCTCTCTCTCGAGTAGCATACCCTAATTTTTCTTGTTACATTTTTGTCCTTAATTAATCCCTTCATGGACTCATCACAAAATGAACCCACCCAAAGCCATACATACGGAAACCCCATTAACCTAGAACCCTTTGCTCCTTTCACCCTGTAGCTCTCATCCCCTGGTCTCAATTCCTTTGCTTTTCAAATCTGGGATCATCATTGTATTTCCCCAAGTGGTCAGCACCTCAGGTTCCTTCACCCTCAGGAAGACCGTCTACAATTTGAATCAAGATGAAAGAGGGATCGACATTGTAGGCGGGGGGGGAGAAGTAATAGGAGTCAGCTATAGAGGGAGGGGGGTGGGGAGAGGGGGATAAAAGAGAGGACGGGGAGGGTAGTTAGTGTGGCGAGTTTGCAGAATGAGGGGGCTAGTGTACTATGGGCGGGGGAAGTCGTGGGTGGGAGGGAGGGCGCGATGGTAGGCCGTAGCTCATTTTAGAGTAGGCGCGCAGGAGGGGTGAGGGAGAGAAGGAGAAAGGGGGGAAGAAGGAGGGAGAGGGAGAGGAGAGGGAGAAGGAGGGGGGGGGGGGGGGAAAGAAGGAAGGAAAAGAGGGAAAGAGAAGAGGGGGAGGAAGAGAAGAGAGAGGGGGATGGAGAGGGGGAGGGGGAGAGGGGGGAGGGAGGGGGAGAGGGGGGGAAGGGGGGGGGAGGAGGGGGGGGGAGGGGGGGAGGAGGGGGGGGAAGAGAGAGCGGGGACGCGATGGAGAGGGAAAGGAAGAGGGGAAGGGGGGAAGGGGGGCGGGGGAAAGAGAGAGGAGGGAGAGGGGGAGGGGAAGAAAGGGAGAGAGGGAGGAAAACGGAGGGAGCGGGAGGGAGGAAAAGGGGGG
>JAGVVM010013948.1:0-12500 GCA_019149425.1 Psidium friedrichsthalianum
AAGAACATGAAACGCAAGGTCTTACAGACCCAATCTACCACTTGGTTAGCGTCTCTGCCGCAGTGGGCCACAGTAATATTTGTGAACTGTGAAAATGGGCTTGGGCCTCATGGACAAGTGCTCTATATCCCACAGGGTTGTGTTTGTTTCAAGTACAGCTCCATCAACACTTTTGAGTTAGATTCCACGCATAGTTCCATGATGCTTCTAGATTTGAGTTCTTCGGGGCATCAATGACGGCTTGTGCTTCTAGTTGCAAAGGAGACAAGCTCAAATTTTTTCTGCAAATCTTTCAAACAGCACACCAAATCTATCATGGAGAATGCCGGCGATTGTTACGGTACCGCTTTCGTGTCGAAGGATCCGTCTACATTGATCATCAGGGCATGGTTCTTCAACGGGATCCACACAAGCCGAGGGTGAGGTTGCTTTCCAACATCTTTCTCTTTCCCCTTGTTCCATCTTCTATAGCTATGAAGAAGGGCTTTTGCTGTTCGATTAGAGCTTCTAGGTTGGGACTTCTGCTTCTAAATATTTTGTCATTTTGAGCTTTCCATATTCCCCATAGTGTCGCAGTAACTTCCTTGATCTTTAGGGGATTCTCAGTCCTATTTGTGAGCTCTTCAAGCCATCTATCTATTCTTGATGTTTGTCATTGAGATTTGGAGGTTGATTGTAGGGTGACTCTAGATTGAATTGGTATAAGGGTAGTGGAAGAAAAGGTGTTCTATAGTTTCAACCTGTTGATTATAGAAGGGACAGAGGGCGTCTTTGGTAATATTCGCTTGGTCAAATTTTCTGTAGTGGGGAAAGCATTTTGGCAGACCCTTTAGAGAAAAACTTGACTTTGGGAGGGACTTGAAGATGCCAAATGCAATTCCATAGTTTACGTGAAGGTAAGAGGAAGTAGAGGCCTGATTTGTGTATTGGTAGTTGTTGCGACCTAAAAATTTCGATGGTGGAAATTCCCAGGTTAATGGATTATCAGGTTAATTAGATTGACTAACCTAACACGGACTCTCCCAAGCCCTACCGAATCGCAACTTTGGTTTTATTGAAAGGATTTAGAATTGGAGTCGCCACTAATCATTTTTTGATAGGTTGATTAGAAACCTAAGTAAATTAGCAGGATAACAAAATTACTTTTACGAACCAGAGGTTATGAGTTCGGGGACTTGGTTACACTAGTTAATTAAAACTAATGCCTTTTCGATAACTTAATTCTATGGATATCCTTATTTGGCAACTCAGGCTTGGTTTACTCCTAAAGCTTTAGTGAGGTGTTCTCTTCTCTTCTTCTTTTTTTTTTTTTGTATTTTTCACTTTTTAGATAGAGTGCATGGATGGTAATGGGTGCATGAATAAGCAAAACGTGAATATGCAAATATAAACATGCGAACGAATACATGCGAACGCGGACATGCAGTCATGAATATGCGAGTATGGATATATAAATATGACATGCAAACGTGAACGTACGTTACATGTGAACTGGACACGCAAATACGGCATATGAGCATGGATATAAAAAATACAATACGCGAACGCAGATATGCGGATGCGACATATGAATGCGGACATGCAGACGGGACATGCATACATGGACATGCGTATGTAGATATATGAATACAGATAGGCGAATATGAATACATACGAATACGATTATGCGGATAATAAGACGTACGAATGCGACATACGGATTCGAAGACGTACGAATATGACATGTAGTTATGAAGACACATGAATACAATATGCGAACGCGACATACGTATGCGGATGTGCGAATGCGACATGCGTATGTAACATGTGTACGCGAATCATGCATACATGGACATGCGTATACGACATGTGAGCGCGGGCATGCAGACTCGACACGCGAGTAAATCATTAAAAATAGGATTGGCTAGTCGAAATGGCTCGTTTTCCAATTTTTGAGATTTTTTTTTGAATTTTTTTGGATGAATATTCATGAATTCTTGACAATACGAATACGACGTATGTATGTGACATGAGAATATAATATGTATACATGTATATGCGAATACGATGTACGTATGCGACATGCATACGTGACATACGAATACGACATACGTATCATAAAACCAGTTAATAGAATACACAAGATCTTTACACCACCAAGTAGGAGGAAGAGCCTACCACGATTTGGAGTTCAGATAAAAAAATATAGAAAATTGTAATATGAATACGTATGCGGCATGACAAAGTATGCATGAGCTATATTATATGAAATGCACATGAATAACATTTTTTGGTATTTTCGAATTAAATAAGACTGACGATGAAAAATATTCTAAATATAAACGCAGTATGAAAAGATACAATATAAAAAGCAGTATATAAAGGTAAGCATTAAAAATTCCCTAAAGCCGAAAGAGGGAGTGAGCTAACGACTTCTGTGCAGTGTTACGACCTCCAGTAGGTGTCTCGGCCTACCGATTCTGGGGTTTGATAATGTAGAGATGAAAACGCATAATATAGAGTATAAAAAGCAGTAAACAAAAAACCTTCAGCAGGTGGCTCGGCCTATTAATTTTGAAATTCGATGGTGTATAAACCAAAACGCATAAAATAGAGTACAGAAAGTAGTAAATAAAGAACCTCCAACAGGTGGCTCGGCCCATCAATTCTAGAGTTTGATAATACGAAAATTAAACTACAGAAAATAGAATATATAAAGCAGTAAATAAAGAACCTTTAGCAGGTGACTCGGCCCACCAATTCTGGGGTTTAATAATACAGAAATCAAAATATAAGAGATGGAATACATGAGATCTTTATACCACCAAGTAGGGGATAGAGCCTACCGCAATCTGGGGTTCGGATCATTTAAGCGAAAAATACAAAAAATTGCAATACGAATACGATACGACATAATCGAAATTTAAATCAATCCATTTAGGCAATGACATTCTTGAAGATTTTAATGGTTATGATCGGTACTTGGTTTAACGGATTTGATTGTCGAATTCGGACCTCATATCACCTTATGGATCAAGATTGCAGCTCGAATGACGGGGATGAACTCGAAACTTGTGTTGATCGGTAGAAAAATTGGTGATGGTAACACCTAGTTTTAAACTCCCATCATCTTCAAGATTCTTTTTTGAAAATGAATTCTCTCTCTCTCTCTCTCTTTGATTTTTTTTTCTCTAATTTTTCTTTAATCTCCCAAAACCCTCTCAAACATTTAAAATTTTCTCCAAAAAAAATCCTCCTCTCCAAGCTCCCTTCTTCCTCCTTTTATAGCTCACTCATCTATTTTTCATTCTAATTTCTCCACTAACTCTTCTTCATCTCTATCTTCCCTTCTTTATTCCCATCTTATTTTCTTCATCTATTCTTTTCTATCTTCTCTTCTCCATCTTTCATTCTCTATTCTAATTTCTCCAGTAACTCTTCTTTTATTTATTTACAAAATAATCCCTTAAGTGTTAGGTATTTACACTCTAGTCCATGAGATTTTAAGTATTTGCAATTCAGTTCTTAGAGAAATATTTCTTTAAGTCCAAATCTCTACACAATTTTCGACACACCTCTCCTATGCTTGGTCGAAATTTACCTCATGTCTAGTTCAATTGCTTGTCAAATTTAAGCTCATTTCTTGCTGCTGAAAAATGCAAAATTCAACTAAGGCCCTTTTGCAAAATTGAGTCATTCTAGGTACAATTAGGCCAAGATGAAAATTTGAACTATTAGAGGATAATGTCACAACTCCTAAAAGCAAAAAATGAAAATAAAATGACTCAAATTGGATTTTTTAAGCCCAATTCGAGATTATGCTCGTGAAGGAACACATGACCATGAATTGTATTTTTTGAATTTACGATGGCCAACATGAAAAGGGATTTAAAAGAAAAATATTTACTATTTTTTTGTATTTTTTGGCCTCAAATGTTATTATTCTCGAATTTTCAATATTTTTGTATTTTTTGAAAAATATTAAAAAATATGAAAAAATGAAAAATCACTTTTTGTTCGAAATTAGTTCTTTAGACTTGGTTAAGGCTTTCAAAGTTGATTTTGTAATTTTATGAATTTTTATGAATTTTCTATTAAATTTTTAAAGAGAAAAAGTGATTAAAAATCAGGTATCAATAATAGTTACCTTTTTTCCATAGGATGTTATAAGCACTTTTCATCGATAAGGCTCCTAATTGAGTAGCAGTCCACACTAATTTATCTTTCTCAGAGTGAGAGCTTAGCGGGATTGCCAGAATCTCGTTAACTAGTTAGACATCAAAGAGTTCCCTTAGAGTCTTCTCATCCCAGTGGGGGTCATCCTGGAGAATTAGTCCTTCCACCTTTGTAGGATCATTTTGGTTGGTTGGTCCGCCAATAATTCCTTACTTTAGCCATTTATCTTCCCAGATATTGATCTCTTTTCCATCTAACCTCATTAGCAATTGTTTCTCTACCTGTCAGTAAACTTTGCCACCCCAAGAAGGGTGAGAGCCTTTGTTCGCCTACCATAAGTTTCTTGTTGGGAACTGTAGGCATTTTAACAGATTGCCCAATAGTGAACCCTGGTGTTAGGCTAAGTGCCATGCTTGTTTACCTAGCATAGCTCTATTAATAGAAATAAGATGTCTGAATCCCATCTACCTTCATCGTTCCTGCATTTGAGAACCTCCCATTTCCTCCAATGAAGCTCTGCTTTTGAGTCACAATTTTTCCACTAGAAGGAAGCAATCCTCCTCTCAATGGATTTGCATATCGCTACAGGAATCTTAAAAATGGACATTGCATATTGGGGGATGGCTTGGACCATTGATTTTATCAAAATTTCCTTTTTGATATTAAATTTCCCTTCCACTCCTTTAATTTTGAATTAACCCATGCTAGCAACTAGACAAACATCTCTTTCTTATAGCTTCCCTAATCAAGGGGGGTTCCCAAGTATTTTCCTGTTTTGTCCATCACTGTAACCCTTAATTCCTCGGCGAAGTTCCTCTTCATATTCCTGGGACAGTTTGCACTAAAAAAGATCCCTGACTTGTTTAAGTTAACGACCTACCCAAAGGCGTAGCACTACTAATTCAATAAAATATTAAGATTTTAGCACTCAGTGACACTTCCTTTCAAGAAAAATATAGTCATCCGTAAACATGAGGTGTGATAGGGTTGGGCAATGTCTATTCCCTATTAAAGTTCCCTCATCTACTACTTTTCTTCTCAACACCAAGAGGGAGTTTGCCATAATAATAAAGAGGAAAGGAGATATGGGATCCCCTTGCCAGATTCCTCTCGTGGGTTTGAAAAAAGGGGAGAGGATCACCATTGAGTTTTATACTCAATGAAGTTGACGTAACATACATCATAACCCTATCTACCCACCATTCGTAGAAGCCCATCTTCCTCATTCAAGCCTCCAAAAAATCCCACTCAACCATGTCATAAGCTTTCTTCATGTCATGTTTTAGAATAGCCTCAAATAGTCTCTTGTTTTTTTGCACTCTTAAGTGATGGAGGACTTCTTGGACCACCAAGATGTTGTCCCAAATCTTTCTACCCCCTACAAATGCACTTTGTTCCTCCTCAATGGTATTATTCAGCCAATGTTTACATCTATTGGTAAGGACTTTCAAGATTATTTTATAGGCAAAGTTGTAGAGGCTTATGGGTTTGAATTGATCCATTTTTCTGGATTACTGACCTTAGGGACAATGGTAATATGCGTTCTATTAAGTTTACGATTCAAATATCTAGGATTAAAGAAGAACTGTACCTTTTGAAGACTTCCATCGTGATTTCTTCCCATTTTTGTTGAAAAAACAAGCCATTTAAACCATCAAGTCCAACAGCCTTTAGGGATCCCGTCTGAAAAATAGCAGCCTAGACTTTCAGTAGAGAAATTTCAATAGATAGGGCCTCATTCATATCATTGGATAAAACCGAAGGACAGTCCTGCAATACAAGATCAATGTTACGGGGTCCAACTAAGCTATAGAGGCTGCGAAAGAAATTCACAGTCATTTCCTTTAGGTTTCTAGGTTTGCGAACCCATATGTCATTCTCATCTCTTAGCATTGATATTCTATTTTGCTATCATCGCTGAATTGTTGTGGCTTGGAAAAATTTCATTTTTTTTATCACCCCTTCTGGCTAGTTAATTCTTGATCTTAAGCCCCAGTACATCTCTTCCCTTCTCCACATATTCTCAATTTCCTCAATTATTACTTGCTATTTGTCTCTATCTTGAATCAGATTCTGGTCATTCATAAGGTTTTGAAGCTCAATTTGCAAAGAACTAATCCGGTGTTGGCAGTTCAAGAAAGTCTTTTTGCTCCAGATAGCTAAAGAATTAGAGACGGCTTTAATCCTCCTAACTAAATCTGCATCTTGCAATTTACGTAGATTCCATGTTTCCTTGATAATTATCTCACATTCATCATATTCCTACCAAAGGCCTCAAATCTGAGTATCCTTTTTTCTTTTTATTGGATCTGCTGAAAGCAACATTAAGATGGGGCAACGATTAGAGATAATGGCTGGGAGAGCAAACACTTTGGCTTTCACAAACTCCACCCTCCACTCAATATTGCAAACAACAAGATCTAATCTTTTCTTGACAAAATTCTCCCCTTCTCGGTTGTTTGCCCATGTAAATGCACAACCCTTTCTTTCAATGTCCATTAGATCCCAATCGTCAAGAGATTCCTAAAAAGCCTGCGCACGAAAAAGTTCTAAGTCCCTCTTTCCCACCTTCTTCCAAAAGTATAAAGTTTCATTGAAATCCCCTATGCAAACCTAGGAAAGAGTGTTTAGGATTTTAAAATGATGTAGCTGCCCCCATGTTTGAAGTCTCTTTTGGAAAGTTGTTGGGGCATGGACAAAGGTGATTTTGAATGGTGTCTTGTACTTAGTATCCGTGAATTGGATATCAATGACATCCTCAATTGCACAAATCACTATTACCAAGGCCTCTTCTTCCATAGTAGAGCTAAACCACCCCCAATCCCTATCGGGTTAGTTGTGAAATGGTGCTAGAACTTCAATCTTTTTTGGGATCCTTATAATAAGTTCCTCTCTGTTTTTAGTCTCCCAAAGAAAGACTAAATTGGGCCGATCATGAGCCACTGTGGCTCTTAAGTTTTGGACTGTCAAAGGATTGCCTAGCCCTTAACAGTTTCAACATAGGATTGTCATTTGTGCTATGGTGGCTTATTAGGGCCAGCCACCATAGCCCGAAGAGTAATGTCTTCCACTTCAAAGACTTGGGTCTCTAACAGGTTTGATGTGCCTAAGAGCATCCTACTTGGTCCCTTTTTTTTTTTTCCAAAAGCACTACATCTTTTGATCTTTTTCACTTCTCTTTCATTGCTGATAGATTTGGTTCTCTACCGGGATTCAATACCTTGCCGAAATGAAGGGAGCTCTAGCAACAAGGGGGAAGGTTTGTCCATTACCATCATTTCTTTAGCCTGTGATGGATTCAACCCATCGCTATCTTCAATTTCTAACATCTTCCTTTTAACCCTTTCTTTTTGCGCATAGATGAGGGCTGTTTGCGATGAGATATTCTGTTCAAAACATACTAGAGTTTCAGGGAACTTTCTTCCTCGGTAAGTCCCTCCTCAAGTGGTTCCTGGAAAGCTCTCTAGAAGAGGCTAGGTGTATTAAACTCCATTTTCAACCAAGAACCATAAAGTAAGTTGTCATCTTTTGAAATAAACTCATCACTGTAAGGAATTTCTGTAAACTTTGGAGGTAATGTCCTAGTCTTCCGCATGAATAACAGTAAACAGGGAGTCTGTCATAACAGAAGTGTCAAGCCAGTGTTCCTTCCCTTTAAAACTATATATCATTCCAGAATTAAGAGGGGATGATAGGTTTAAACAAACTTTTGCTTTGCCCACAGATAAGGATGAGAAGCTTTTTGCTTCAATTTTCACATCTATCACTTCCCCCATATTTTCAGCTATAGTTCTAATAATTTCTTCCTTTCTTCGCTTGATAGGGAGACCATGGATATGCAACCAAAAGGCGCAGGTTTCAAATTTAATGCATTGAGGAAGAATGCTCGATTCCCGGGACTTTAGAACAAGCATATGGCGAGAGAAAGATCATGGCCTCAACTTTAGAATTCTAGTTTTTTCCTCTATAGTTGGGAACACGAATTGAAAGAGACCAGGTTGGAAGTGCACATAGATCACTGCTCCCATTTCTAGACTCTCTTTATTGTGGTTTCAAAAGCTTGAAAGTTTACTTCGGGACTGCCATGTAATTTTTTGAAGGCTATTTTTCCACTTTCCCTGAGACTTTCCTTTGTAATAATATCATCTACCGCGGCAGTTTTTCTTCTAGGCCATAAATGTCTCATTCTTCTACTCAGTGCAGCCATACGCTGTTCCCATTTATTGTCCCTTTCCATAGCTTACTAAACAGATTCATGGGAAGGAAAACTTACATGGTGGGACAAAGGTTGGCTCACGGATCAAACTAGGGAAGCAGATGTTGTGGGTCGTCCATAACTTCCGACTCTTGGTTGGGTGGTAAACGTCACAGGTGGTTGGGTGTAAACGTCGTAAGTGGTCACAGGTGGCGGGGACGGTTTGATTTGGTGTTTAGGGGTGGGATGGGAACAAGCGGGACATCCGGAGCTAAGATTAGGGTTTTGGCAACGGGGGATCATTGAGAAGGAAATCCTTAGTGGGGTATGGTCGTAGTTAGGGTGGAGAGGGGGGGTTTTCATGGTGAAAGCTTTGGTTAGTGTTTGAGGGTAGGAAGAAGAGAGCTACCTAGAAAAGGTGGAGAAAGCTTTGCAGATGAGAGAGAGGTAAAAAGTCTAGGCCGTAGATTGCAACACAGAGATGTTGCTACGTCGAGTCTCACTTTTTGTTTTTGACCACATTTTTTTTTTCGGTGTTGCCACATCACACGTAGCACGCATTCGGGAGGTGACACTTGCAGTGCTAACCTTAAAAACTATTGGAGCTGCATATGATGTCTCGAAGTATCTGACAATGTGTCCAAGAATATACGGTGCTGGTAAGTAAGCTTTGCCTCTGATGTTTATGAAAGGGTCATTGCTGCATGCATAAACATAAAATTTCTAATCATGGACCAAATCAATGATTTGTATGTGAAAAGATTCCTAAACGAATTTCCATGAGGTGGGTTGAACATCTAATCACTTGATGGAACCTCTCCACATTTGATTCTGTCACTTAGTATCGGTGTCATATATTGTCAACACCAACTATAACTGATCATTTTGAGCTATTGTGATCATCGTGTCTTTGGTGAATATATTAAGGTGAATTTATATACGTACTAAAGTGAATCTGGAATGTCCGATCTGGTGGGATTCACTCGAAGCTGCAACATTTGAAAAGAAAAAAAACTGCAACATTTAGTATGGTCAAGAAAAAGTACCAAAAAAGATAAGAGAATAAAATGTTGATTAGGAATTGTTGGGGGACTTGCTTCCCTTGGAAGGGCCTAACCATGGGGGCGACCTTTGGGCTTTTAGGGCGCGCATGACAACGTTTCTATTTCTTTATTTCTGTTCCAAACCTATTCCAGAAATAGGTTTGGAACAGAAATCCGTTTGATAACGCAAATCTGTTTTTCTATTTCTGGAACAAAAATCTGTTCCAGAAATAGATTTTGGTCCAAAACCAGAAACAAAAAATTTTTGTTTCTAGCAGAAATAGAAAAATCTATTTCTATTCCAGAAATCATTTTTGGAACAGAATGGTTGTCATGCGCGCCCAAAGTTTGTCCATGTCAACTAAGAGGTCCACATCACGTTATGCAACAACTATTCCACGCAACCGAGCTCGTATTCATGCAATGCTAAGCACATTATTTATGAAGAAGTCTGTTTGTTTCTCCGGTCACATTTAAATGTTTGTGGAAAATATGATAATTTACTAACTATATCTCTCTTTTGAATATTGTTTCGTAAATTATATAAAGAGCTGGGTTACGTCTATATTATGGTAAATAGAAGCACAAGCTAGATAATTGGAAGTAAATTGTAGAGCGTGAAGCCAACTTACGATTAAGAAAATTCTATCATAATACACCATTCTATTACAAGGTTTCCCAAGATCAAACATAAATTGAGGGTGCACATGATAACACTTCTGGAAATGAATTTATGCTCCATAAGTATTTATAGAACAAAAATTTATTTGGTAATGCAACTTCTAAAGCAGAATTTCGTTTAGTTGTGCAACATTACATTTTTGCTTCTAAAACAAATTTCTACTTTTGAAGTTTTTTTGAGCCAATTTCATAAGTTAGAAAAAGCTATTTCTCTTTTAGAAATAGAAATCTCTCAACATTAATATCTCTTTCATTTTTAAGGACTTTCTCTCCCAACGACACTTTTGTCATCACCAACCTTCATTGGTTGCCACCACCACCCCCCGTTAACCATATATTTTGCTTCTAAAGCAAATTTCTACTTTTGAAGTTATTTTTGGCCAATTTCAAAAGTTAATAAAAGTTATTTCGTTTTCAGAAGAAGTAGAAATCTCTTAACATTAATATATATCACTTCGACCTCTTTTCATTTTTGGGACTTTCTCTCCCGACCATGCCTCTACCATCATCGCCCACTGTCGACCTTCATTAGCTACCGACCACCACACCTCGCCAACCACCGCTTATCACCCCTACCCATTGTCGCCAGGGACCTTCGCCGCCTATTCCCCCCCCCCCCCCCCCCTCCTTAATTGACTGTTGTTGCTAGTTGTTGACCACTGCCGGCCACCATCGAGTCTCTGTTTCTAGTCGTTGGAGTAAAAAATAAATAATATTTTTAATAATAAAAGTTCTTAAAGAAATATAAATTTTTGGGCCGTCACAAATAATTTAAGTAGAAGATTTTCTGTTAATAATGTTCCAGAAGTAAAATTTCAATGATTACCAAACGAATTTCTTTAATTATAAATTATTTTCTGAAACAGAAGTAGAAAAATCAATTTATGCTTTTAAGCAGAAATAAAGAAATCAACTTCTGGACAGAAATTAATTTTTGAAGAAGAAATATTGCCATGCATGCCTGAGAAATTAAACCTACGATATCAAACGTTCAATCCGAGCCATGGACCACTTTACCAACCGAAAACCACCAAGGTAGTACCTGTCTCTTTTCTTTTTTGTGAATTTTTGTTTTTTTAAAGATGAGATGTGTCGTTAACCAATGAAACTAGTTTTGCATTCTCTTGGAAAATGATGCCAAGTAAATGATAAGCTTTTTCACTCGATTGCGAGCACCGTAGCGAACAAACCTACTTTCTTTCGCAACTTGTGCTCGAAACGGCTGCCTTTTCTCTAAACTCACTCTTCTTGTTCATAGTGGCTTATGTGGCCTAGTTACGTACACAAGGCGAGCTTTTGCTTGGTCTTAAGAAAACATCGCCCTAAGTCCATGCGATAAGAATAGACGGTAAAGACAATGATTCCACGCATATGAAACACGGGTTGTGTAAGATCAGAACATAAAATCACACGGCATGACACTGTACTCGAGTCTGACATCTGGTCTCAACTTTGTGTTTGATGATGCTTTTATGTTTTACTCTCTAAGCTGTGAATGTGTAAAATACAAGAGGCCCGGCGAGCTTTAATCATCCTCGTGAGAACTACCAAGAAGGGGGACAAGTTCAGGGAAATTGCAATCTTTGGTCAGTGATTGATCTGTCCATGTCTTGGGAAGTTTGTCTCGTCTCGTGCCTCGCTCTGCTTAAAATTTGTGACAGAAAAGGACAAAGTAGATCATTCAGTGACCGTTTCAAATTCGAATTCAAAAATGCAGCCCCTCGGCTGTCAGTGACAGGGCTGTGACCTTTTCCTACCGCGACCAAAACAACCTTTGAGGCTTTGACCCACGCGGGGCGACCATCTCATTCGTCCGTGACTCGAGCGACACTCAACGCCGTGGGGAGTTATCGCTCCTGCGGGCCCCACTCCCCTACGCTCCTCCCCCAACGATTACCGAGCCCGATCGACGGCCAGGATGTCCCCGCAATTCAAAATCTCCCCGCCTAAGGCGCACGATGAGATCAATTATTAAAACCTCAAAAACCCCCTTTTTTTTTTAACAAAATTGGAAAAAAAAACAGAAAAAATAGAATCGAGAAAAAGTTTGCTCAACCTCTTCCCTCTGGTCTCTCTCCTTCCTTTTGGCAAAAGAGGATACCATCGTTTTCGGAAACAGAGGGAGGGTTACAGAGGGGAGAGAGTTGAACTGGGTGTCGCTCGAAAATGTCGACCCAGAACCGGCGTTCATCGTTCTCGTCGTCCACCACGTCCTCCCTTGCCAAGCGACACGCCACTCCTCCTCCTCCTCGGAGAACGCGGGGAAGTCGCGCCCGTCACGTCGCACTTGGCCAAGAAGCGAGCGCCTCTCGCCAACTTGACCAACTTCAAGGGCGGGTCGTCGGCGATGGCAATTCGCGAAGCTCGTCGGCACCGTCTACTTTGGTGGGTTTTTTATTTTTTTGGGCTCCTGCCCTTTTCATTTT
>JAGVVM010013954.1:0-10571 GCA_019149425.1 Psidium friedrichsthalianum
CCTTTCTGCAAAAAAAAAAAAAAAAATGCAAGTCGTTGACCTATTTCACTGCCCCAGCCTTTTTAAGCTAGTTTTAGCAACACAAAGTTTCCTTTCTGGTTGATATAAAATACTTCTGATTAAAGTGAGAGTCTTAGCCGAATTACCTTGTAATGTTGTTAGGTCTTGTGTGGAGAAGTGTGAGCAATCTGGATGTGTGGGGAGCCAATGCTTTCAACATTGTAAATTCTCATCTGATGGGAAGCCTGTTGATGGTCCATGGTATATGCAAGAACCACTATATTCTCTATTTGCGGTGGAAGCAATGGGACTGCCGAAGTGATTGCCGCTACCACTGCATGCTCTGCTGCAAGAGAGGAGGAAAGAACGACTCTCGGTGGCAAGCCTGTCAAATATCATGGAAAGTGGCCTTTTCTTCGTGTTTATGGCATCCAGGTTTTCCCTGCTGATTCCTTGAAGCAGTATTTTTAAGCATTCCATACACGTAGATGGATCTTAATCCCTGTGTATTCAAGCTTGCTATGACAATTTTTCTTCTCTTTGTTAGGAGCCTGTTTCTGTGGCACTCTCTGCCCTTAACCTGTCCGTGCAATTTCATGGCTGGCTATCCTTTTTCATCCTCTTGTACTACAAGCTACCTTTGAGACAGGACAAGAAAACTTTCTATGAATATACTGGCTTGTGGCACACATATGGCATCTTGTCCATGAACTCTTGGTTTTTTGGAGTGCTGCCTTCCACAGTCGGTAATATATAGTATTCATCAATAGATTTATGTCTGCGTTACACTCTTCATACGTGCGATGGCTCTTGACGGCGGTTCAGGCTCAAAAAGCTTCTTTATTCACAGCTCTGGTGCTCTTACCCTAAAAGCGGAATGCACTTTTAATTTTGTCAAAATTAAGACAACCTTGGAATATTTCTTCTCGTAACTAGTATAATTTCTCCTTCACTTTTTAAAGGATACTAGTATCGCTACTAGATACTAGGTACGAGCTTTCTAATTTTACTGTTATCTTTCACCTTATCATGACCAAAACTGCTGGCTATATAATGCTCTTCCACTTACTTCATGTGAGGAAGGCACAAGATGTAAAAGAAGAACAAGCTGGTGCAAATGATATCTTGGTATATGATATTCTCTGATGAATTGTTGACATTGAGACCTCTTGTTGGACTTGACTATGCCTATCCAATCGATGTCCCTTCCAAGGACATATTGCAAGTATGGTGTAATTGTTTTCTGTGAATTGGCTCAGCTAACATGTGCCTTTGACTAGAGATGTGGAGTGGACTGAAAGGCTGGACTACTCCTCTGCCGTGGCATCGCTTGGATTTTCCCTCATTTTGGCTTTACTGAGAGCTTTGAACGTAAGGGACGAGGCTTCCAGGGTCATGTTTTCTGCCCCACTTGTTGCATTTGTGACAACTCATATCCTGTATCTGAACTTTTACCAATTCGATTATGGTAAATAACTTTCTCTATAAGTTCCAATCTCCTCTCTTTATCACATATTACATTGAAGGTTTTGAATTATCAATAACCGTGGTTGTATGGGGCCCAAAGTACATTCATATGTGACATCCAACGCACGGATTATTGAAATACCATATTTTTCTCAATCACACCTGCTCATTAGACTGGTGAAGCCTGCCACTGCCATGGGTCTATAAACTGTAATTCATATTGAACTTAGACCAGGAAACTAAATAAACTGCATTTCTTGCCTGGGCCAAGATTGGTCACTTGCATAGATAGTCTCATGCTCAGTTTGACAGTGGGTCGAGTCCAGCAGCGAAGACATTCTGACGAGTGATCTTATTCATGGCATCATTTGAAATAGGATTTCTAGTACCATCACGCAGGGCACAGCGAGTATTAAATCTGGGAAATGGAAGTGATCCAATTGATGATTTTGCAGGTTGGAACATGAAGGTCTGCATGGTCATGGGAATTACTCAACTTCTTATATGGGCAATTGGGCGGGTTTTACCCACCATCCTTCACGTTGGAAGTTGTGGGTAGTAGTAGTGGGTGGAGGTTTGGCCATGCTTTTGGAAATATACGACTTTCCCCCTTATATGGGGTTTTGTGGATGCTCATGCTCTGTGGCACGCCGCCACCATTCCTCTTTCTTACCTTTGGTGGAGCTTCATTAGAGATGATGCTGAGTTGAGGACAACAACTCTCCTAAAGAAGGTGAAGTAGACTTTGACGTAAGATGCATGCACTAATCAGATGGCAGATTGCGTCAGTTACATGGATTGCGCTAGCCAATTGTTTCATTGGATTTCCCTCTTATCTGATGGTGTATATGCTTTGCTGTACATGAAATGCTTGTTTTCCTCAGGGGGGTCATTTCCGGCTTTTTTTTTTTTTTTAAATCAATTTCTACAGGATCAGCAGTATCCTCGTGTAATCATAACTTCTCATTGCTTCTCGGGTTTTTGCTAAGAAAACTTCTTAGTTGGTCCAGACTGAGTGTCACGTTGGTCAGAAAAGTTTCATATAAAGAGTATTTTGAGACTCCGAAGTTATGTGAAAGTAAAGAAACTGATCGCCCTGAAGTTGAGGCATATTGTGGAGACGGCCTTTGTTGCAGAAATATATGGTGAGTTGTGGATGAGCATCGGGTGAATGGTTCGGGTGAATGGTTCAGCACGTTCCCCATAAAAAATGTTGTCAGGTGGACTTCCAGGATCCATGGATCCTGGCTTGTGTTAACCTGTTGGATCGTTGTGTTATTATTCATTGCCATAACTGTTGCTGCTTTAGGTGAACACCGATGCCCCCAAGAAGACTCATTGCCAGCTTATAACAGTGTCGTCGTTTCTTTGTTTCTTTTGCCTCGTGTGAATAGTAGTAGATAGAGTAGTGAGCAGGGAAGATGCCCCGCATCTCCGAAGACGAAGACGGCAACTACCATTTTTAAGGCTTGCGTGATCAGACCACGCTCTTTTTGGGCTCTGGGCTTTGTGGCCCCGACTACCGATGAGATTAGGGTGACTAGCTATGCGAGTGAATCTAGTTTGAGTTGTATTCAAAAACTAGAGGGTACAAGCCTGATCATATGGAGAACTCGGAATGTGCTGTATCGATCATTTCGTGTCTCTTTGGTTTATTCATTTCCTTTCCTGCCCAAAGAGCCGAACCCATGTCCCTTTCTATTTGATGATGCTTCTCACTGCCTTTTCGTGAGAGTATATTCCGGCTGCCATTACTGCACGAGACTGCTCCATGTCTATGAGGTTCTGCGGCTTTTTCCTATGTGCTCATTGCGAAGCATCGAGATCAATTTTGCACGGAACGGGGTCGTTCTGCGAGCCCTCGTAATGGGCCCCTACGCCTTTGCTGGACTCCTCTAGAATTTAGCCGAGAGCAAAAAGGACCTGAACCCTCAAGGACCCATACGAATTTGGTGGGGTACGCTTTTGCCTTGTGCATGACACGTTCGAAGATCAATTTGTCTATAAGTCCGAGAACGACTTCTCTCAAAATCATAGTGACTCGACAGTTTCTTTATTAACTATGTGCAAACACCCCACGTTGCTGGCGAACGCAGCCTACTTCCCTTCTTCGCTTCGCTCTCCTTTCCGCTTTATTGGAGGCTGCCGGCGCCCCGAAATGGCTTCCTAAAATATCTTCTCTCTCTTTCTGACCAAAGAAAATATATAAATGTACACACGCACACCTTCGCCTTTCATCCGCACTCCATTAAAAACTTATAAGCACGGCATCAAAGTCGTCCCTAACAACGAAAAACACTACAAGTGAAATCGAGAGAAATGATTAGATGGAGAAGCTCCATAATGACATGTACGCGTCCAAATTCCCGTCGTCCTCTCCGCCGTAACCATCTCCGCATTGTGGTGGTGGAAGAGTGGCTTGGCTTTGCAAGAGCACCCATCCCTTCCGCCATATTTCGCCCAAGTACCCACACCCCTGGCGAACGAAGATCCGTCCTCCTCGACATCATGTCCCCGCCGCCGCCCACTCCTCTGCCCCGAACGCCGCCAACTTATCTCTCGTCCCCCGACATCAGGCTCCCCTCAGGACTCCCCCGAGTTGAGGCAGCGGACGGCCCCTCACTATTGCGGCATGGCGCCCTCGGCACTCAGCCTTCTGTAACGTCGACCATTTGGAGCCTCCGCTGACGCACCGGACCCCCCCCTCCCCTCCCCACCGGCGATAGCCAGCCGCACCCCCTCCATGCGGTTCACCCCCGTCCGCGAAGTTGAGGCAGAGCGGCGGACCCGGCCCCCAGCGCTAGCGCCGCCAAATCGTGCGCCCTCGCGGGCCATCTCCGCGCCGTCGGGGGGGAACGTGCCTCGAGCCCAGATCCTCGACTTCTTGTTGGGCTACGGGCCTCACAGACCCACTTGCCCGAGTTGCGCCGCCGCACCCCGCGATACCACACGGGGTGGCGCGTATCCTTCGCGATCAGTCGAACTTCTTCCTCCCAGGCGCGCTTCTTCGGGTGATGTCGACGCGAGGCGCAGCACCTCCCTCGTACCGGAGAAGTTCCCGAACGCCGCGCTCCTGCCCCGCCCCTAGGACACGCGCGGTCGGGGACGAGGAGGACGACTCGGCCGAAGTCGAAGCGGTAGGAGTTGGGATCGGGAAAAAGGAAGAGAAAGGGTCACTTGCCCCGAGGAGGACGACCCTCTGGGCTAGTGCGATAGCGTGGACTGTGCGAGGAGCGTGAAGTGCGGGGGGAAAATGACGCTCGTGCTATCTATGAGCCATGACAGCTGCAGGAGTGTTGGGACGGTGATGAATTCGGGAGTGAGGGGGTGGGTTCTTATATCTGAAGCTTGGGGGCATTGTTGGGGAACCCAGTGGACTATGGACAGGATTGATGAGGATACAGAATGGAGTCAGTACATTCCTACGGAGAAGTAGAAGACGCCAGAAAAGTGTCACGTCACCATAGTAGAAGTATCTCAGCGACCGGGATTGGAGGGTGTAACCAGCTGTGATTTGCCAGCCCGTGCGATTCAGTGTGCCACGTCGTCGTGGGCGTGGGGGGCCGCGTCGAGGACGTGGCCAGTGGATTGGGTGAGTGTGCTGCCAAAAAATCTCTAGGTTTGACCGAGTAAAAAGAAAGGGAATGAACGGGGAGACAGGAAGGGGGGAGGAACTGTCAAAGGTCAAACGTCGCCATCAAGCCCATATCTTGACGCCACTTGGACAGGTCGCCCTTCTAAAGCACGGCTCGCACGATCTTAAGTCTGAGTTTTGAGTAATTTGAATCTTCGAACTATGCTAATTCAAGATATTTCAGATTTTTTTTTTAATGATATTTAGGATTTTTTTTGGTCAATACCACAAAAATATCAAACCGGTACACTTATGACAAATTTATCATAAACTAATTTTTTATCATGAAAAACTCCAAACTACTATACGTATGACAAATTTATCTCAAACTGATACAATTGCGACAAATTTACCCTCCGTTAATTTTCGTTAAAATTTATCATCAAATTACTGAGTTAGATGGCACGTGACAATTGTCGAGTGTATTCATTATCCTCTGTTAGTTAAAGATTTATAAATTTGAGATTTTTTGTGGTATTTAACTCAATTTAATAGAAACTAACATATAGTAAACTTGTCATATGTGTATCGATTTGGTACCTTTTGTGATAAAAAAAATAATTTGGGATAGATTTATCACAGTTGTACCGGTTTAAGGTTTTTAATGACCAAAAAAAGTTTAGGGTAAATTTATCACCAGCATGCTAGTTTGAAATTTTTTGTGGTCAAAAAAATAATTTGAGATAAATTTATCACATGCGTACTAGTTTAAAAATTTTCGTGATATTAACCCTAATTTTTCTTTATATATATTAATTATGCATATCTAATTTGATTTCCTTAGATAGTCTTATAATAAAACGTATCGTAAATAGGCTCTCCTTATACCCTTTTCTACGCATCGAAATATACAAGAATGCATCTCTTCCGCTTTACACTTCTTAACTAAATTTAATATTATTTGATTCTTTTTGCTCACAAACTTAACTCGACGGTCGGCTGTCATCGATAATCGAGGTGCATTCGAGCTGAGAATCAGTATCGAATCAAAGATAAACTCGGATTTGCTCGCATTGAAGAAGTGGCCACATGCCCAATTACTAAATTACGACGTAAAATTCGATAGGTGCATAAGCCGCGAGATGTATGTGATAATTCCCGATACGGTCAAGAGATTATCGATCCAATAAAGCCGGGGATCGAACATATTTCAGAGCGGGGCCGAATATGATGAAAACTAATATTGGAGACGATGGAGTCCGAGCGTTAATGACAAACTATTCAGAAAGGTTCTCAATCGGAATAATAATAATAATAAACAATTGAAAAAAAAAAAAACTGCGCACGCGGAAAATCCATCAAAAGCTCGCGAAAGCCGACAAAGCGAGGCTTTTCAAAACACGGTTGCGACAGTTAATTAACCGCTAAGCACTGCGAGAGAGGGCGGGGGGCGGCTTGGGCGGCGGTGGCTCGCACGCGGGAAACGCGTGGACCAGGTTGGCCATAACTGTTAATAAACCGAAGGAAGTTGAGGAGGAAAGTGAGGATGTCCGCATCTCGTCTTCCTTCGCCTCGACAAGCCCGAACGACAAGTGGCGAGATCAGCAGCAGACACTGACAGACCGCACCGTGGAGATTCTTAGTTTTAGCGTTCGGACGTGGACATGTCAACGTTACGTGGGTGGGTATTGTGTACTGTTTGACCTGTTCAGTAGGGGGAAAGCGAGGGGAGGGAGGACAGAAATTAGAAAGGTCGGTGTGTTTGACACGTGTCCCTTTTGCGAATCTGGAAGGTGTTTTAGGCATGGTTCTATTTTAGGTAATCCATCAACATCGTCATCATCAACGTCATCTTGAGATAGGGAAGGGCGATGAGGGGGGTGGGGGGACAAGCAAATCAGCGGCAAGCCTTGACTACTGCTTTTGGAGCTTTGGGTCTTGACTCAGTCCAAATTCTTGGCCACCATCTCCACGTTTTTTTTCGTCCTGTTTTGTTTTGATGGCCCCCTTTTTTTATTTTTTATTTTTGGGCGCTCTCGACTTATGTTGACGTGGGTGTATTGCGTAGCTAGTCTACATTTCCTAGAGAGAACATTAGAAAAAATTACAAAAATCGTTTTCTCAAATAAGGGCGTATCATTTTAAATAAAGATTTAAAATATTTAAGTCGTGTTAAAGAAGGGCCTAATCGAAAGGTATTTTTCCTTGCTGAATTAAGGTCCTTTTTTACTTCGATTTGCCACATGGATCTCAGTGCTTGGAAAGGTGAGGTAATCAAATTCATGTAGCTACGGAAGGAGGAACAAATCAGGTCTTTGGATATCCGTAGCATTATTTCCTGCCGTACCAAGCGCCGGCGCTTCCTTTTCTCCCTTGTAGAATGAATCTCAAAGAGCATGTACACGGATGTTCGGGCACGAAGCGTCCTCGTAGCAGACTCGAACGGACCCCGGACAAGCCGTCCTCTTAAAAAATCTTCAAATGAGATGAATTTGACTAACGTTTGAATGAACTAGTTAGCAGGATCATGTAGAGCGCGGGGAAAGGGATGAGGGACACGAAGGGAGGTAGACCACGTGGTTGCCCATCTTGAATGGGGGAGTGCGGGGAATGCGTGTTGTTTGCAAGTGTGAGGGGACGGAACGAGTGTAAAGGCTTTGGGGGTGAACCCGATGAAGAGGTGATGAACAGCGACGGCTAGTCCAGGTCTTGGATCAAAGAGACGAGACAGCCTATCTTCCACTCCCTCAACACCTCCACCTTCAGTGAGTTTACAGTGGTCTAGTCCGCCTATGTTGTCAAAGTAGACTCTAGTTTCCCTCTTTAGAAGTGACCTTACACAGCGCAGTGTCTCCACCGACCTTAATTTGCAGCAGCGCTCGAGGAGGTGGGCCCATCCCTGGGTCCATGGTGGCCAGCGGTGTGGCCCCGGATGCGGACTGGTAGGTGGTAGTGGAGATGGCGGTGGGGTGGTGGCGAGGGAGATGGGGGAGGGAAGGAAGAGGAAAAAGAAGAGAAAAGAAAAGAAAGAGAGAAAAAGTAAAGGATGAAAATGCCTTTCGATCAATACTTTTTTTAAAAATGATTTAGTTTATGCCCTTATTTAAAATAATGTCCATTTCGGCCTTATTGAAATTTTCCTGAAAATTATAACAAAAAATTAAATCTATTGTACGAATGCCGCCAATTCAAAATCTATCGTACGATGTCAATTCAATTTTAAATTTTTTAATTCAGACGATTTCATCATCAACCTTTTGATGATTTTTCAATAGCCTTTTTATCAATTTTCACTAGAATCGCTGGACATGAACACTAACCACCTTACGTGGATGGCCAATGGATGAACAGTGCTAACATAAGTAGCTTTGCATATTTTAAAAAAAATATATAAAAATTCGTTGGATAATAGGATCTATGTTAGTGATATTTGCCTAAAATTATCCAAAAATTCATTATTGGTGAACAGTTAACATGTTTATGACTAAATTGATTAAAATTAAAAAAATTTAGGACCAAATTAACATTAGTACAATAAATTGTTTAGTTTTTTTTTGGTTGATTTTTTTCCTTTCCTAAATAAAGAGAAGAAAGTTGGGCATAAAGCAAGCGGATCGAAGCCAGGTTTTTTGTTCATGGATCATCTGATGCTGTAGTTTCCACATGTTAGAAAATGATTTTTCCCTCATCAATGAAGAACTCCAATATTGTCCAACAATTTGCTAGAGATATTAAGAGTGATCAGTTCCAGAAATAAGTATTTTCCATCCTAGAACCGAGAATTCTTTAATCATGATTCCACTTCTTTTTTTTCAATCTAATGGAATTCTTCATGAGAGTTCTTGTACTTATACCCCCAACAAAATAGGATCGTCGAGCGCAAACACCATCACCTTTTAGAAATTGCTCGCCTCTTAAGCATTGGGCATCTATTCCTGAATTTTTTGGGGAAATTGTGTGGTCACGGTAGCCTTACTAGTCAATATGATGCCGACTTGGGTTCTTGACGGAAGAACTCCCTTTTGAGCTGCTATTTGGCAAACGTCCTAACAATGATCACCTGTGGGCTTTTAGATGTTTCTATTATGCAACCACTGTTGGAACTCGTGACAAGTTTGGTCCCCAAACACTTCGTTGTATGTTCATGGGGTACCCTCCTCTGCAGGAGGGGTATTGTCTTTATGAGCCATCCATAGGAAAGTTCTTTATAAGCAGGGACATTTTTCATGAAGATTATTTTTCCCTTCAACGAGCAATTATCTTCAAATCAACAATCGGGACCTATGCCGAATGTTCAAGACAATCAACCAGGTACACAATCATAATTTAATTATTGCATCTAGCTTCTCAGTTAAATTAAAAAAAAACTATTTATGTTAAAATATGACCAATTGGGATTATTGTGATCTAATCACTGTTAAAATCGATTGATAAGAAATAATCGAACGGACAAAATAAGTGAGCTATGTTGAGGAAAGTTTGTCTCTCTGAATGTTTTGACTCTGACAAAACTTTCCTTTTCAATTGTGGAATTAAGTTAATATATTGAAATTGCTTTTGCAGAGATAAGTTTGTGAAAAGAAGCTCATATGGATCCAGATCTGATGTTCAGATTCAAGAGAGAGATGTCATGTATCTACTTCTGAGTCTGTAGAAGTAAAAGTGTTCATGATGAAAGAGGAATACCTCTGAATATGTCAGAAGGAAGAGCGTTGTCTCTAAGTCTTCAGAAGAAGAAGAGTTCCGTTTAAAGACTTCAAGGAAACTGTATCTGAATACCTATGGGCTAGAAGATTTATGCGACGCATAAGTAAGGATCCTCCAGAAGCAAAAGTCGTTACTTAATTCTGAAGTAATTCAGAGGAACTTCAGTTGTAATCTGACTCTGAAGTATGTTCAGACACAATTTCAGACTCAGTCTTTAAGAGACTCTGAAGACCCACGTATGGCAGGTTCCGAGATAGCTATGATATCTATGGAAGTTTGTGTGATTTGATTGACCGGATTCTTGTCTCATCAAATCAGGCGAATAATCTACAGTTAAATGACACCTTCCATATACACAAAGAATATTGAAGATTTGGATTGACTCTACTTATGAAAGCTGAAGTCTACAGTTGTATGGCGACTGACTCTGAAGCGTTCAAACTCTGCTACAACGGCTAGAAGATCTCTCATGATACTAGTCTCTGTTTGTTTTAATTCAAGTTGATGACGATCAATTATGATTGAGGAGCGATCCTTGGGACCCTTGACCAACGGTTAGTTCAAGGTTAGAAGGGAGTATAAAGAGGATCAACGAAGACGATTGGCGTGGGGAAAAACAAAAAAAATTCCTAAAGTTTGAGAAGATTAAACTTGCGTTTATTCTTTTGTACACGAGAGACACCACTTACATGTGTTGAGAGGCCTGTTGTGTGAGAAAGCATACAGATTTCTTTAATCCTCAATTATATATAGTGGAAATCAGCCTATCGGCTGTCATCGTGGGAGAGTGGACGTAGGACTGATATAAAGCCGAAACCACTAT
>JAGVVM010013955.1:0-10977 GCA_019149425.1 Psidium friedrichsthalianum
TTTGGGCCTCTTTCTGGAAGGGCCTGACCTAATCCGGCCCATTCATCAATTCCCCGTCGCAAAGATCCATATCTATATCGGCATTAAAACAGAAAAAGCCCTTTGAAATATTGCATCTTTATAGAGAATTAAGGACAGAAAACTCTATCATTAAGCTGGTTTATCTTTTGAGTCGTTTAATTTCTCGCATCATTTTCTCATCGCAATCGCACATAACATGGAATCCAATTATCCATTTCATCTAACTTGAACTTTCATCCCACTCCATCTTTCTAGCATTTATACCGAGAAATATTTATCAGGATGGTCCATCTCGACGAAACCTGCACGTTTCTTGCAAGAACAAAGTAAAAGGCCAAAGAAGAGGGGACAAAGAGCAAAATTAAAGATTGGCGAAGCAAAGTCATGGCAACTCAATCACATTTGAGGGAGGCCCAGTCTGACTTGAGTCACAGGGCTTTCCTCTTTTGGGCCATCTTGTAATCACAAATGATGACAAGAATTCTCCAAGGCATGATTACATGACATCATTGTGAAAATGCTTCCCCCAAAGCCTAGCGTCATCGCTTTCATGAAATTAATGGGTGTAATTCTGCTTCCATATGTCGCGACCTAAAAATTAGGAAATTTTAAGGTTAATGGATTACTAGATTAATTAAATAAATTAATGACCTAGTTTGAGCTCTCTCAAGCTCTATCAATTGGCAACTTAGTTATATGTTCAAATAATTTAAATTTTGGAGCCGTCAGTAATCTTTTTTTGGTAGGTAGATTAGAAACCTAAATAAAGTATCGGGAGGATACTTTATTTCTTGCAAACCAGAGGTTTAAGTCATGGACTTGATTATATTAATTTTTCATTTAACACCATTTCGATACCATTCTTGTGAAGATTTCTTGAATTGGGGCAAATTCATTAGATTTAATTTATAAAGCAAGGTGCAATGGTATTTTTTAAGTTTTTTATTTAAATGAATGCAACATGCAAATGCAAAGCGTAACTATATGAATGCAAACATGACTACATGATGTTTAGACAAACTATATGGCATGCATGATCACTTAGGAAAAAATCAAATTTTAATGCAAGAAGAATGTGAAGTCTAACATATATGGCACACGACATGATTCAATTAAACTACATGACATGGTATAAATGACAGGCAAGAATGCACTACTATGACATGCGAAAATTGAGATTCCTTCTAGCCTATATGTTATGTGAATTGAACTCACAAAGTTAAAACTATATTCTAAATGACATGAAAATGCATGGATGACATGAGAAAATGCATGGATGATATGGAAAAGAATGATGATTTTTTTTTTTTGAATGTGTTATTTATTGAGAGGTTGGATTTTGGTTTATAGTTCATGGTATTTAGGTTCGAGTGATGAGTCACAATACAAAGGCAACAAACCAATTACTTATAAAAAAAAATGAACAACGTTGAACAATGTTCTCCTCACTACTTCTTGGAATATATATTTTCTGAATATTCTATTTCTTGTAAAGTCTAGAGTATTGTTCATAGTTGACGTGGTATTTGAATAAATCAAGTGGGGTTGCTATTTTTTTGGAATCATAAGATTAATAATTCTTCATGGGCACTACGTAAGGACATATATGTCATTTATATTGATATCTAGCTTCTACAAAACAATAGACATGTTAGGGTACAAAAATATCTGACTTTAAATCTACAATATACCAAATAGTTGATAGGATATGATAATATCCCGAAATTTATTATCTCATCACATCCAGTCCTAGACTCCTATCTCAACTAAAAATCTGGATGACCAAACGCAGCCTTAAGGTTTCTCTATTTAAAAAAAAAAAAAAGTCTTCGCCTAGCATAGCAGTTGAGGGGGAAGAGAGGGTCTCTCTCCCTGCCCTTCTTCCTATCCATCTTTCATTCCTTCTTCGTTGTTTTTTTCCCTGTATTTCCTTGTCTTATTTTTCTCTCATTTGAAAGCTTTTCTCTTCCAATTTGATTTAGATCTCAAAGCTTCTCTCTATCATTTTGGGAGATTTCTATCTTGATCTAATCTAGATTTGGGGTTTTGCTTATATGTTTTCCGGATTTCGCTTTCTTTAGGTTTCGTTAGTGAACAAGTTCAATTTTGAAGAGGATAATAGGAGCTTTGTGAATGTTTCGCTCTCACATGTGTCAAATCTATACTTGTTCAACCGTTTTTGCTATTGTTAAGTAGGTAAGCTCCAACCTCATGAAATTTCACAGCGGCTTTGCAGACTACACAAGAGATAAGCCGAAATAGGAACACACGGCGAAAACATCGAATTGGTTACACTTGGTGGTGCAAAGAGATCGAGCCCGGTCTTTAGCGATAAGGCCGACATCATGGGATTAACTCCTGGCTTGTCTTTTGAAAAAATGCACGACCTTCACGAATATTTTTTAAGGGGATTTGCTAGCACAATATTTTTTAGGTGATTGTAAAAGTAACAATTCATTATGGGTCACAAATTCTTAAAGAAGTTGATCCCGTAACAACTTCTAAAAATTTTTATTGTCCAAACAGGTTGTTAATCTTATTGTATATTAAGGACAGTCATTTAATTGTTTCTCTTTCAAAGGGAGACATGAGAGAGAGATTCCAATACGAACCTACCGCTGTTTGGCCTCCAACATGTTGCGATCTTGTGACAGGAATACGCTAAACCTTACGTACATGTTGCATCCTTACAATTTGGATAAGTTATTCCTAGGACAGTGTCTTCGCCACCTTTACCTGAAAAAATTATTTAAAGGGGCTCTTAACCTTTTGGTAGACAATGAAAGCACGATGACGCTGTCGTCTTCATCACATTCGAATATGATGGCCCTTTCATCGTGTAGGCCAAGTGCTTATGAGAGTTAAACGCAATAGAAAAGACATTGTGCTAACAAGGTTCCATTTATTTTGTGAAAAATAAATAATTTAAAAAATAAATTTTCAAGAATAATCGCTTATATCACTTGCAAAAATATGAACGAAAATATTTTCATCATCCACGTAAATGTTTAGACATAAATTATTATCACTAATAAAAATATTTTTATTAATTAATTATTCCAAGGAATACATATAATCAACTTAAGAAAATATTTTCTATATCACTTATTTTCTGAAAAACAAATGGAGCCTAAAAATTCTCGTTTCCCCTCCTCACATTGTTCGTTGCACGAAATGCAACACAATAGTTTCGACTTAGGGTATTTTTCCAAGCACGTTTTTAAAGGACATATGCATAATAGTTTATAGTCATACTAGGTGAATCTCTCTAGATGCACTGTTAGATATTACGAGGCCACTGCATCATCGTATCATGCCGTACTTATATATTTTAAGCTAAAAATATGTGAGTATTTTACTATTAATGTTGTATATGAAATACTCTATCCCCCCCCCCAAACTTCAATTATGTTTCAACAAAGTTAGGTGGAAAAAGAGTTCGCAAGAAAGTATTACACTATTCTTCAGGGAAAAGCGTTAAAAAAATTCTAAACTTATTACATTTGTGCCAATTCAGTCCTAGACTTTTTACATTGGTATCAACTTAGTCCTAAATTTTTTATTGGTGCCAATTCAGTCCTAAATATTTTGTATTTGTGCCAATTCAATCGTAAACCTTTTGCATTTCTGTTAATTGAGTTAATTCGGCTAATTTTGGCTCGAAAATTTGTTGACTTGAACATCGGTTGTCATTCGTGACATGGTTAGCCCTAACATGGATTTTTTTGATATTTTTTAATATTTTAAATAATTTTTTAATAAATATTTTGATTTTTCTTCTTTTTCTTTTCTCAATCATTAAAAAATTGTGAAAATTATTTAAGAATATTAAAATAATATCAAAAAATCCATGCCAATGCCAGCTGTGCCACGTAGGATAATTGACGTCCACGTCAATGAATTTTAGGCCAAAATTGGCTGGATTGACTCAATTAACAGAAATGAAAAATGTTTGGCACTGAACTGGTACAAATGCAAAATCTTTAAGGCTGAATTGACAGTAATAAAATGTATAATTAAATTGATACTAATGCAAAAGGTTTAGGTTGAATTGGTATCGGTAAAGGTTTATGACTGAAGTGGCATCAATATAAAAGGTTTATGGCTGAATTGATATCAATGCAATATATTTAGAATTTTTTGACACTTTTCCTCTATTCTTCGTATGTCCAGCTCTTTCATCAAATGTTATGAAGTTGGTGACTACTTGATTGATTACACCTTCACTATCGAGTAATTCATCATCATCTTCTTAGCAATGGTATTGATTCTAAGTTTGCAAACGTGGCCGTTGACACCTAATTTTGTCGATCTCGGTTAGGTTTAATTTATTTTCTTTCGTTTAAAAATAGAACGGACTAAATCGGAAAATATGCATCTTTTCTTGTTTATTGCAAATTAAAAACGAAAAGAATATAAAACAAAAAATTGCGAAAACAAATCAGACTGGATTGACTCGAGCCCACGCAGGCGAGACCCGACCCATTTTTCCCTTTGGCCCTCCTTAGTTCGCAGCCACACAATGGTCCGATGTTGTTTTTGGTCCAATTAGAAGGCGGTGGTTCGGTTGAGGATGAGGAAGAGAAAGAAAAGGGGAAAAAAAAACCACGCTGCACTCTCTCTCCCCCTTATCTTCCACCACACTTCCATTTAGGGGTGAGCAAAAGAAATCGGGATCCACCCAAACCAAACCGAACCTTATCCAACTGGCTGGTTTTGGATGGTTCCTACCAAGTACCAATCCGATTCCTGATTTCAATTTGCTAGAATCGGCAGGTACAGTTCCAGCTTCTAATTTCAGGTGAGAACCACCCAATCGGATCAGAGTTTTTAGTGCTTATATACAGGTAATGGGCATTATTAATGCTGGTTCGAATATGTAAAGCATATAAAGCATTCAATATGTTATTGTTGAGAAGTTTATCTATCTCGTCATTGCAAATCATGATCTGATCACAATTCGTACATTCTATTGAAACTGAAAGTTACACCTTATTTAGTGTGGACTATGGAGACACTCAACTTGAAACAGATTAAATATTATTTCAGGGAAAATTGGTGTGGTAAGCTTTCAATATTGAGGTTGAAGCAGGTGGAGTTGGAAAGCCATCATAAAAAAATTCAATGCCATAGTAACCAACTGAGTCGGTAGGACCAGTTTCATGGATACATCTAGGAACAGGACCAGTTCATTTTTCGGGTGGATCCATGAAACGAGTGGATGGTTCACGATTCTTATTTGAGGAATTGGTTCCTAACGGATAGTTCTCAATTTTAAGGTGAGAATCATCCATCATAAAATCGATCGCCCCTATTTCTACGCACTCATCTTCACCTGCCCCCACAAGAGAGATATTTGTGGGAGGGGAACTTGGAGAAGAGGGTTGGCCAGCAAAATAGCTCAGAAAAAGGGGGCCAGAGGAGAGAACTGGTGAAAAAAAGAGAGAGCTCTCGAGGGAGCTCAAACCAGGAGAGCTCTCGAGGGAGCTCCAAAGAAAGAGGAGCTAGAGAGAGAGCCATTGAGCTCGTCGAGAGCAGTTTATTCGAGGGGCTCTCTGTTCTGAGTCCCAGGGCGGTTCCAGCGGACCGATGAGGATCTGGCCTTGTGGTAGCCGGCGACGGCAGCATGGCGTGGAGACAGCAACCGCGGAGGATGACCGAGAGAGCTCGATTCTGTTGCTTGTTGATGTTCGAGCGGGCTCGGATAGAGGGAGTTCAGAGTGAGCCTAGAAAAGGAAGCCCGATGCTTGCTCGAGCATACCGCTGATCGAGTTTCGACCGACCGCTCATCAACTTTGTCCGGCTAGTCTCCCACGGCTTCGTTCTCTATGATCTCGAGACCTCCATCCTCCCGATCGTCGGCCATACCTTTCACACCAAACCCGAGGCTGGGCAGAACCTCCCTCTCGTCCTCGTCGGTCACATACTGAAGGACCGAAGAAGCACAATCAGACTCCATCGCCTCAGCCTGTTGTCGCTTGCTAGAGTCGTTAAGGCACCTGGTGGGGGCAATAGCAGTGCTAATGAAGGAAGACGCCCTGGCGCTACTGGGTTACCAGCTGGGCCAGCTATCTTGGGGAGTTAAGCGCGGCCTTGTCTAGTTTAAGAAGTGTTAGACCTATTGAAAGCTTGGACCTTTTACTTTTGTTGGCTTTCAGCCGAACTGGGCCCATATTGGTTTGCATCTTCTGGAGTCCTTGAACTGGGCTCATTTTGTGAGCCCAGACCGAGTGGTGACCCAGGCCTTGGAAGCCTGGGTTCGGTCCAGTCTGGGCCGGGTTCACCTCCCCGACCCGAGTCTGTTTTGTTTTTAAAAGATTAAAAAATCAGAAAATTTCAAAAATAGGGAATAGGTAGGAAAATGCATGTGTCTACCTATATTGTCTAATTAGGCTTTTACATGCTCGAGTATTGATTCTTTCCATGTTTAATTCGCATGCTTTTGTTAGACTTTGCATGTGTATATTTGGATAATTGATTTGATTTGCCATGCATGTCTCCATAGTTTGATTAGCATAGTGATTAAGGTTTAAATGTGGGATGTCTGAATAGCATGATTAACCGAACTTTGCTAATTATCTTCTGTGAGTAAATGCATGTTTTAAATGCTTGAACGCATTGATTCGATTCTCCATTGCGTCGAGCGGTGGTGATGCCCATGGAGATGACTGCTCATTGGGGTTTGGTGATGGCGGTCGGCCAATGTCCATTCCGATCTAATTTGTTGAATACCCGATCATGTCTCGAGTTTGATATTTGGAACTGTAACCTGTATTAATTTGTTTGTGCGTTTACTTTCCAGTAGTTAGCTGCTTACCATAACTTAAGTGTTTATTTGCAACACTGCATTTCGATAAATTGCTTGTTAATCGCTTTCCTAGTGTTAGGGTAAAGATTAAGTTAGCAATTGCACGAAAATGACGAAAATGTTATGTATGATCATCTAACACTAGTTAGATAACTATAGGCTTTGAATGATAAGCAACATATATGATTACCTTAGGAATATCAACTGATTAGGTGCTGAAATAACGCAGTTAACTAATTAGCATAAACAAGTCCTCAAATCTAGACACTCCAATTGCGTAGGAATTGAGATAACACTCCCGTATCTCAATTAGTTTCTTTACCGATCTCAAGAGGCTAGCGGTGACTCCTAGTAACCATTTAGGTGGCTAATCATGAAAACGAAACTCAAGTCATATGAGGTAGGACTTGAGAGAGTCTATACCTAGATTGATAAGTATACCTCTAAACTCGATCGACCTTTGTGAGAGGGAAAAGTAGGTCGGGATAGTGGGTAGGATGATGAATTTTCCTCGAGTGTGTCAACTTGATACGAACGGACGAAAGAACGTGTAAAAATGAATTTATGGAGAAAGGAAACCCAAGAATGGTTGGAAAAGGGTAAGCAATCAACCTTAAGACACTCAATGGTAACAAGTAAAAAGTTGAGTATGCAAACATTTATTCTAAAAGTTCCATTCGTAAAAGAAAGAAGGAAAAAAAAAGTGTGAAATATACTTTAGATCTCAACACCATTTACAGCCTTTTCATTTCATAAATGACTATGGCACAACTTCAAATACAAATATTTACATGAATTGAGCTATCTGAGGCTTATTAATAGTAGATAAATGTCAAATTCAAACCCTAAAAGCATAAGCATAAGCAAAACGCTGAAGTTAAAAATCATTCGAAACACATCCTCTCAAATACCGGAAGAGGAAAAAAACCCTAGAACCCTCAATAAGTTGGTTGGCATGTATGGAGGGTTAAATAACGTGGATAAATAGAGTAGCTAAACCGAAATTAGAAATTAATAAAAATCGATCCCCATCTTCAATGCACTGCGCTGTGTTCGTGTCGTGTTAAGAGCTCACGGGGAGCAACCTAGCATGGCGATTGGTCAATCTCGTGATCCACAGAGGGATAGACAAATGCAAAGAAATTGGAATGTCGACAAAGAATTTTGTGAACTTAATTCTCTTAATTGTGTCGAATCTCCTGCCCAGCTCACTAGCCCGCCAAAGATCTGGCCAGCCCGTGCTTCACATGCCTCTTCACTCCTTAACTCTTGCTACAGTTTTTCCCCCTTTCTTTTCCTAATCTTTTATTAGATAAACATCAGAGATTGAGACAGGAAAAATCCTGCGTAGAGTCGACCCGGAGTGCATATATTCAATGGTGTGATGGTGTCGGTAGGAGGAGGGAGGCGTTTCGGCAATTCATGAGGATACAGAAGGGGTGCCTTATCCTAGTATCAGTCTTAGAGCAAGAAGTTGCTCTATCAAAGAGCACGGCATCTTAACTTGTTCTCCCGGTCTTTATGTACGAAACATAAAATCGACCGGTCGGTCAAAGATTCAGGTGTCGACTTGAACACATGTAGTCACTAATGTTTCCATTTTGAGTTAAATATGCCTTTTTAATGGTCGTACCAAACATGGTTAATTATGTGTGCGACATTAGGATTAATAATATTTCAGTGTATGGACTCGCCCTGCTACTTAGATGTATATTTCCACAATTCTACTTTTGCATATGCTCCACTTGAGTTTCATCGAGCAAAGAGTGATGAACTTCTCAGTTTTCAACAGGTTAAAGCTGTAATTGTAGCTGGAGTTGATATTTTTACTAGTTTTCAGTAGATAGGTTGGCTTTTCGCCATCCAAACATCGGAAAATCAAAAATGAATTTCCCGAAAATAGTTTTCCTCCAACAAGCGGACCCTTAGTCTAATTTTTAATTTCTTTGATGTTAGAGAAGGAAATTTGACGAGTCTTAGTTTATATCCACTTCACTGATGGGACCAATGGCATGTTGATCAACGATTGAAGAGAATTATTCCTTGTGACATAACCCCAATCACTTCGAGTTTATCGCTAGATAGTTTTATGTTTATTGATTCGAAGCAAAGTTTTCTCTACAAATACTCACCACCATCCCTCATTACCTCCAACTTGGCAGCAAACACACCCTAATCACCCCCAAGTCGCCAACTTCTCACTTCTTGCTGGACATGGATACCAAGCAATCTTTCTCATCAGCTGACTTTCTTCCTTTGCCTCAACCTCCTCTTATTTGCACTAGCGAGCGGCATGCAATACTTGTGCGTTCAGCCAAAACCGATGCGAGGCCCTAATCGCATCAGTAACCCGTTCTCTCCGAGAGGCTCCAGTGCCTAGAGAGCACTGAAGCTGGGGGTGTGCGCAAAGTGCTCGACGGGCCGGTCAATGTCGTCGTCGAACACCACCGGACATGCCTTGTTTGCTCGGTCCTGGAGGGTCCTTTTTCTCGATCCTCGAAGGCAGCCGTCTGCCTTTGCACCGCCTTAAAGCCAACATTCTCCGGGATAAAACCTCAATATTCCCATTTCCCTCAGCTTGCTCATCTAACATTTGTGGCATGAATTCCCATCTTAACTTCCAATGTGCCTAACGAGAACCGATCACGTCGTAACTTTGCTCCATTATCGTTTGTTGCTAGTGTTTCTCTTGCATAACGTGAAGTTGCTGTCGGGTCATTTCACTCGAACTTCCTCCTTGATTCCTTCGCTTAGTGGTTCTACTTTCTAGTTCGAATAATGGGGTTTAGGTTGGATTCTTTTCTGATTTCGTCATTGTGAGCTGTGAGGGCGGTGAAGAAATTGGTCCTCATTTGTGAATTGCCAGGAAAAATGGCAGGCTTGTTATTGGCCCGAGATCCTGGCACGGAACATTATATTTTCCTATATGTGTCTACTATAATTCAATTTTGTCGCGGTACTTTGATTCCTTTTCTTTTAAGTATATTAATCCGGGGTTTTATATACCTAACAATGAGCACCATTTCCAAGAAAGGCGCGTGCTTCAAGGAGTCACCTACCATCTCTCGTCTCAACTATATTAAAACATCAGACCAAAAATATTTTGGACTCCATTAACGTGTCCATGCCTAAAATAATTGAATGATGTTTATTCCTTTCGAGACTGTTAGCTCGTATAATTGCTTGTCTATTTCCACGGGAATTACCAAAAAAAGTTGTAATCTTTAAATTATGCTAATTCGGTTCTTTTTTTTTTGGTTATGAGTACTCCGAATTTTCATATATTGTTTTGAGTCCATCCATACAAAATTTGGCCAGAATGGATGATATGGATGCCGATTTCTCTCCACACGACAGTACCTACCGCCATCCTGTCACCAATTTTCAGCCACAATTGGTCGGATAGACTTAATTTGACAAAACGTGAAAAGATTTAAGGACTCAATCGGATCAAAAAAAAAATCATGTCTGTTGTGCAATCGCAATAATCACGACTTACTCTTGCTAGATTCGCATCCTTCTTCTTTGGAAGTAGTATAAGTTATTTTTCTTTTCTTTTCTTTTCCCCTAAATTTACGGTATATCGCCTTAGCTGTTTGATTTGAATGGACGAGAATGCGTGGTCAAAGAGCATTGAAAGTAACATTTGTATGGATGGAAGAGAAGACCAGCAATCTCTTTGTTTTGACATGTTAATAACCATAGATTTTATTGGTCAAGTGCAAATCGATGTCAATAATTAGCACCATATCAGCATGCCGACGTGCAGGTAATTAGTTGCTTCCTCCAATAAATCTATAATCTTGCATTATGACTTTTGTATTGTCTTAGATTTCAATTTGGCAAGAAGCACGGTCAATCCGAGGTCCGCCTAGGCCCAGAGGAAGTGGCTTTCCTCCACTGGCCGGAGACCAGCTCGACCGACCAGACAGATTTTCCTGCAGATGCCGACAAGAGTTTTTAACCCTAATAGGGGGTGGCCCCAGTTTGGGCTTCTTTTCTAGAAGGGCCTAACCTAATCCAACCTATTCATCAATTTCCCCATTGCGAAGATCCAATCGGTGTCCAGTTTTAACACCCAAAGCAGGGAAGGGGAGTCGGACTTGGGGGGGAGAGAGGTGAAGGAGGAGGGAGGGAGGGGGGGGAGG
>JAGVVM010013956.1:0-10421 GCA_019149425.1 Psidium friedrichsthalianum
AGTAAATAATAAAACATAAGAATATGCAGTCTTTTCGCGTGGATTCATAGGAAAATAGTACACAACGAGGTATTTTATAGTTTACAACATAACTAAGATATTACGGCATCGATAATAATCATAGAGATGTGGCACAATCAGGGAGAAAATATGCGCATCATATGAAAATGGAGACAAGGGAGATAGGGAAAATCTCTTTAATTATGCATCTAATATATCCGAGTTGTTCCCATGTGAAATAAATGTCGGCACACTGGCAACAGATCGTATCTTAACCACGACTAATGCAGAAAAAATGAACACATGCTTACAAGATGGAATGACCCCAACATAGGTCACTTCCTTGAATCCCCCAAGCAATGGTGCGCAGTCCCCATATCGCGACCCGACCCCTGGCTCGTGTAACCTCACGAAGAAACAACATTCGAACAGGCCTTGTAGGATTGTTTCCTTCTCTTCCAGTTCTCTTACGAGCCTCCTCGGTCCTGTCGCATTCCGGAGATCCATCAGGGGACGGGCGTGGTCGGAACCGGCGTCTCTGGTCCAGTTGTTCGGAACCTCAATGAAGAGTCCCTGACGATCAGATGAAGAGAAACATGAGACCTATAGAAAAGTAGCATGCGCCAAGCTGGCGAAAGTGCCGAAGGAAAGAATGCCGTATACCTAATCTCGAACATGTTCTCACCAAACACATGTCGTGACGGAGTAATTCAGGACATGAAGGCAGGGACTCGCGCCAATGGCTTTTTACGAAAAGGGTTTAAAGATTTATCTTTTAAACGGATTTGGGTTTCGCGGCTTAGAAAATTACGAGAAAGGGGCTTGTTCTGGCAGTTCAACTGCCGAACAAGCCCCGTTCGGCGCTTCAAGCGCCGAACAACAAAAAAAAATAAAAAAAAACCCCAAAAAACCTTGTTCGGCAGTTCAATTGCCGAACAAGGAAAAAAAAATAAAAAAAAAACAAAAAACCCTTGTTCGGACAGTTAAACTGCCGAACAGGAAAAGGGGGGGGGTGGGGTTAAAAAAAATTAAAAACTCGTAAAAATTATAAAAAAGAAAATACCAAAAAATTCTAAAAATTTCCATAAATTCCAAAATTAGGAATTGACCATTTTACGAGTCGGTTATTTTGATAGTTTTCCCTTTAGACATTTTGAAATGACGATTTTGCCCCTTACGGGCAAATTGTCTCGAAATTTCAAAATTTCCAAAAAAAATTCCAAAATTAGTAACTGGCCACTTATTGGCCAATCCTACTTTTAGGATTTTTCTCATCTATCTTTTTCAAAATGAGTTTTTTCCCTTATGAAAAAAAAGTATTCACAAAAAAATATTCCATCATAAATATTTTTCTCATCAATCGTTACCTGTTCATTTTCTTGCAGAGATCTGAGTCAGACACATAATTCGAATGTGACGCTGACTCATTATGCGGCAAAACCTATAACCAAAATTATGTATTATTATAAATTTGATGTACTAGAACTTTTTACATCATAAATATGATATTGCTATGTTTGACATCGTTGAATCTATAGGCATTGAAAATCATATTTAGAAGCTTTACGAACCTGAGGATCCAATTTGGAAGAAAAGTATTTTTGAAATTTGTCGTAAATTTTAATATTATTTTTCATATTAAGAAAATAGCCCGAAAATAAGAAATAGATTCGTAGACTACAAATATGAAGAAATTGCCAAATTTTATTTTAAAAACCTTTCATGTGGAGCATTTAAAATATTGACTATTTTTTCGTGAACATTTTTTTTGCCATAAGGGCAAAATCATCATTTTGAAAAGATAGATGAGAAAATCCTTAAAAGTAGGATTGGCCAATTAAAGTGGCCCATTACTAATTTTGGAATTTTTTTTGGAACTTTGAAATTTTTCGAGACAATTTGCCCGTAAGGGGAAAAATCATCATTTCGAAATGTCAAAAGGGAAAACCATCAAAAATGGCCACTCGTTAAATGGTCAATTTCCTAATTTTTGGAATTTATTGGAATTTTTTAGAATTTTTTTGGTATTTTTCTTTTTTATAATTTTTTACGAATTTTTTAATTTTTTTAACCCCCCCAACTAAACTGCCGAACAAGGTTTTTTTGTTTTTTTTTTTTGTTTTTTTTCCTTGTTCGGCAATTGAACTGCCGAACAAGGTTTTTGGTTGTTTTTTTTTTATTTTTTTTTTGTTGTTCGGCGCTTGAAGCGCCCGAACGGGGCTTGTTCGGCAGTTGAACTGCCGAACAAGCCCTTTCTCGTAATTTTTATCCGCGAAACCCAAATCCGTAAAGAAGATAAATTTTTTAACCAATTTTCGTAAAAAGCCCGCGCCAATGTTGGCAATACAGCAGAAGAGTAGGACGATCCGATTCATTCCTTCGGCGACCACGACCGCTCGCGAACAGAGAGTTACCAGTATTCTTTTTCCGATTTTGAGTACTTTCTCTTAGTCATCTCTTCGGACAATGAGAAGCTAACGGAGCTGCTGTGTTGGGAGGCAACTGACGGTGCATTCACCACCGCACATATTGCGAAAGAAACAAACAACTTGCTCTACCCGTTTCTCTTGCTTGTTGATTCTCCGTCATCCGTTAGGCAGCCTGACACCAAGATAAGCAAACAGAAAGATCTGGTTCTCGTTTTGCTTATTAATCTCTCACATGCTTTACCGGATCATGAACAAAGTGAACGAGAAAACTACTTCGATGGGGTCCGATTCTAATCTCTCTAAATAAGACCAATGAAAAGATGACAACTTAATCAAGAAGAACGACCTTAGTAGAGTTTCTATTCACTTCGCAAATTGTTGATTGTCATGTGTCTTACCGACTTAAAACTAATGACAAAATTATTCACATCAAAATTTTTTGCTATTTTTTTTTATGTTACTCAAGGCTAAGTAATAGTACCACCATATTTATACAATTTAAGTCAGAGGATAATTTCAGCTCGAGCCATACCATCCAACTTATCTTAAAAATCAAAATCATGATCATCTTGTTACTAACAAAAAGCAAAATGTATTAGAAGTTAGAAGTATATTGAATTTGTTTGGCTAATTTTTTGCCTTGCTGTCTTTTTCTCTTTCTGTCAGCAAACTTGCAATACAAAATAACTAAACTTAATGAGTATGTGTTTTAGTTCGACAATTTCCATAAAGAGACTAATTGTAGTGTACAAATTTTCACTTGCTGGGCAATCTTTGAAATCTCACTAAATTAGATAAAAGTACACGTGTCGTTGCTAATTTGACTTTCATTATATCTATAATAGTTTAGAAAATTTTTTCATGGTACAGCGCAAAAATGCGTTTTTAAATTTAAGTAGATAGTTAAAGTGAAAAAAAAATTACATGATCCATACATTATATGGAATGTTTTACACTTAACTTATTCGATCGTAGAACTTGACAGGAATTGAAGAAAAACGACAGAAAACGAAAGAGAGTCTTGGGGGAATTATAATTGTTTTTTCTATCTAAATTGTACATGTACAAAAGGATATCTACAGTAAGAGAAAAATACAAATAGGAAAAAAATATACAAGATAACAGATTCCCTATTTGATAGACTAAATATCCAATCTTACGGATTGACTAAATCAATCATTACATAATATCCAACCTTACAGATTGACTAAATCAATTAGTCCATAACCTAAGGATTAGAATCAGATCTAATCCTACCTTCAACACTCCCCCTCAAGCTAGCGGCTTGTATGTGTCGAAGACACCTAGCTTGCTCAGTAAATATGTGTGTTGTCTTTGACACATTGGTTTGGTGAAAATGTCTACAGGTTGTAACCATCCCTTCTTGGATTTTATCTCGAGTGAAATGACAATCAATCTCTATATGCTTTGTTCTTTCATGAAAACTAGATTTGCTGCTAATTTGAGTGCAACATCATTGTCACAAAATAGTTTGCTTGGTCCATCAACTTGTATGCCAGGTCCGAAGGTAAACCCTATATCCAAACTACTTCACATATAGTTTTTGCATAGCTCGATATTCTGATTCGACTGATGATAATGACACAGTTGGTTGTTTCTTTGTCTTCCATGAAATCAAAGATCTTCCCAATTTAATGTGAAAACTAGTGATAGATCTTCGAATCATTGGACAAATAGCATAGTCCATATCGCAATAGGCTATCATTTTCATGCCGCAATCATGAGATAAAAATATTCCAAGTCCTAGGCATCCCTTTAATATTTTACAACCTTCAGTGCTACATTCATGTGGGACTGCTTTGGGCTATGCTGAATTGATTGAGTATTTGCACTGCATAAACATATAATAGGTTTGTTCATAGTGAGATATGTCAACTTTTTAACAAGTTGCTGATAGCCTAACGGATCTTTAAGCAGTGGGTCATTATTAGATGACGACGAGCTCACATCATATTCAAGTGTCGTTTGTTTGGCATTTGCTCAATTGGTATGACAGCTAGCTAGTCCTGCTTTTGAGATAATTTCCAGAATAAATTTTTGCTGGCTAAGTGTTGACACCTAAATTTTGATTTTTTTATTCAATCATTTATTTCATAAAAAAATTAGAAATAACTTTAGTCCCTATAAAATCATTTTCATATGATTTGCGCTTTTAGTATAGTTTTAACCTTTTCATTCATGCATTTGCATTTGGACCAGCGGGGGATGAAAAAAGAAAAACTTTTCCAAAAATATAATAATAAATCATTTTTACAAAAAATCCTTACTAATATACATAATCTGCATATTTTAGGATTGAGTTGATTTTGCTGAGCAAAAACAGAGCCATCGGATGATTTTTTGTTGAGAAATGATTGGGATATTAACCAATATGGTTGAGCAAAGGTAGGGATATTTTACCTTATTTTGTTGAGCAAATCTTGGGATATCAATGGAGTTATTGAGTAAAGGGATGGGAGAGTAGACATTGAGGAGAGAGCATTCAATTTACTGAGATGGACATTTGAAGGAGAGGACAACATTCTCTGGAGCTCGAGGACAATTCTGCTCGGTTGCAAGTCCCGGTGGTTTTCCTTCGTGCTCCAAGAAAGAAAGGAAAAGTTGTTGCCAATGTAAAGAGAGGTGGAGAACTCAGTGAGGCTTTCACTCACAACCTCCTGACCAAAAGGCCATCTCCGATTGGATCAAAAGGAGAGAGAAGGGGATCTTCTTTTCACTTTTTTTTTTTTGTTTAGGTTGAAGGCCATAGATTGCACTCACGGCAGAAACTTTCTTTTCTTTTGCAGGTCCCTAGGTCTGCTGATTAGAGGAACACAAGAGGACGAGATGAAGCCTCTCTAGTAGTCAAGCCATCTCTTTTTGCAGGGCACAATTGAACGAGAGAATTCTGGGAAAGAGTCAACAAGGGAAGAGCACCAGAGGAGACATCCACAAAGAAAAGAGGGGATTGGTGGCTATGATTAGAAAAGCCAAGTGAAGACAAAAGGAAAAGTCTTTCAACACTTCAGAGGCCAACTCAAACTTCAAAACAGGTCCACTCTTGATATTTTTTGCAAATTTTCAGCAAGTCTTCGAGCCCTCCTCGCGCCAGCCAGCAGATCCGGCGAAACATCTAGCAAACTCATCGGGTATCCAATGATCACAACGGAACAGCCTCGCCGAGTTGCCGCCTTCGCCTGACGATCTGCTCGGGATTTCTAGCATCTGCTGTAATGCTAAATCAATCCACAGTGATTTATTCGTAGTCTGGCGAGCATCGAAAAAAGTCCACAAAAGGACACATAGGGAGTAAAAAAAAATTAGATTAAGTTATAGCCATTTCATCTTCATCATTCTCTGACATCTACATCCCATTATGTTTGACTTTCTCCTCAGGATATACTCATGTTGGCCATGTACAAAAGACAATTGTAGAAGCAATCAAAAAAAGGAAGTGTAGGGCCACGACCGCTAGCTTCCGTCAACAAACCCGACTGGTCATTCATCACTGAGACCATGAGCACAGTTGTAGGTTTTTTTGTTGAATCCGAAACTGAGTGTTACGAACATCCACCGTGCGCAGTCCCTCACAAGACACGTCAAAAAAAACCATTCGTGCCGACATCTATCGTGGGTCATCAACGAGCGCCATAATTATGTGAGCACCATCACGCATCCCTATCATCAATCAAAGATCTCATGCCGATCCCATTTGGTTTGAATTTTGGAAAGTCATCCATAAATTAGGTAAATTTCTTATTGTTAGCCATTTGAATATTTGATTACCTATTCGGAGCTATATCATTATCAAACCAAATCCTTTCGAGATACAGGTGATCAATTAGGAAAATCTTTTCCTAATTCGCAACCGCACATATGGATTTAATTCTATCTATAAGGCTTTAGATAGAATTATTTTCCATAGTGGGTATTTCGAATTTTTAGAGTCGATCTATCAGGCTTTAGATCGAAACTTATTTGAAAGAAATTGTGAAATCCTCAAGTGATTTATTTGTTTCCATACGTGAATTGATTTGGATTGGATCGTTATCTTGCATATTTTTATCCGCATGCTTCAAAATTCTAAAATATTCTACATGCAAATAATTTTCCTTTTAAAATAGATTTACATATCACTCTAGGTAGACAACATATTCAATTCTTAGGGTAGGATTTCTAGATAATTTTCCGTTTAGATAAATATTGCATTTTAAAATAGAATTCGCATGTTTAGGTAAGTTTGCATGTTTAAAATAGTCTATTCTGGATATGATAGGATTAGGATAGATTTCATGCATAATCTAGTTCAAAATAACCACTTTCTTGAGGTGTTTTATTTTTTATTTTTTGGGTAAGGAGGTGTTTTTTTTTTTTTTGGGGGGGGGGGGGGGGGGGGAAGTAAGATATATTGATGCTAATCCAAAAGTGCGATTACAAGGAGCCGAAACACAAAAACCTCGAACCAATCAAGACACCAACAGTGTCTCAATAGGTACAAAGGTGTATCGACAAGGAAAAGGAGCCCAAGGACAACGAAACACACTGCCAACACAAGGCCACGAGCGGTACAGACAACCGCAAAAAATAAGAGAAAATAGAAGGTGAAATGCCCCAATTAGCTTGGACCTTCTTGTTGCGGGGAGTGTCCTCCACCGCTCAAGGGACAACCCTCGGTCTTTCACCAACTTGGAGATGAGTGTGCATGGCTGGCAAGAAACAGGGACGGTCATGGAAAAGAGCATTGTTCCGTTCTATCCAGATGATGTAGCAAAGAACACTAAAAGAGAACCGGCCAAGATGATCTCGAAAAGAAGACCCTTGAATGAGGAGCTAACCCAAATTAGGGTATCAAGCCACAGTTTTGTCCTCCAAGACAGGTTGAACTTCGATGCCCAGAAGTGGGCCAGGGAACCCGTATAAGAGCATCCAAAGAATAAATGATCAATGGAGTCAGGATGACAATGGAAAAGGTACAAGTACCTTCGGTGATTCTATAGTAGGACAGCAAATAAACTTGCGTAGGGAGTCTTTTAAGGGAGATCAGCCAAAGAAGGAAGGAATGTCTAGAAATAAGGCTTTTGTTCCAAACAAAGGAGCACCAGGGAACCTTCGGAGCCTTCAACTGAACAAATTCCCATGCAGAGGCAGCAGAAAACTTTCCAGTAGCGTCATCCAAGACTAGCTTGTCCCTTTTATTCTCCACAAGCACAAGGAGAGTATCCGCCCATCCAGTCAGCTAGTTGAGGAAGTTAGACTGTGGCCGAGAACCAGAAAAGAAATCCCCAACAGAAGCATCACGCGAAATGTCGGAGCAATAGATGTCGCGGTCAGAGAACAACAAGTGTAGGGGCCTCAGGATGCCAATAGTCGAACCAAAAGGATGTGGATGCGCCATCACCAATCTGCTTCTTAAACGCTAAACTAAACTCTTGGCGCGAGTCAAGAATTTTTTTCCAGGCCCACAAACAAAATATCGGCTTAGTGGAAACCCAAAAGTTCTTTTTCTTTAGAAAGTTGGAGTGAATCCAACGACACCAAAGCGATTCCTTATCAGAGAAAAGCACTCAAATGTGCTTGAGCATGGAGGCATGATTACAGTCAAGTAGATGCCTTATACCCAGCCCGCCCTCATCCTTCGGCCTACACACATCATTCCAAGGAACTTTTGCACCTCCAACACCCAATTCCGGTCCTTTCCAAAGGAATTGCCTGAGAATCATTTCAATCCTAGCTAAGATAGCCTTTGGAAGTGTGAAGACATTCGCCCTTTAATGAGCTGGACCCGTCCAGTGAAGGACAAGAAACGTTGGGACCAGGTAGTGAGCTCTTGCCGTTATAGCATTCACCAGGGAAGTGCAATCAGATTTGCTTAACCTAGAGGCAACAGGTACTCCAAGGTAGCGAAAAGGGAGTTTACCTTCCTGGAATCCAAAGCAATCCAGGATGTCTTACCAAGAAGAAGAAGACCCCCCGCCAGGAATATCTCACTCTTGCTTGGGTTCGGTTTGAGTCCAGACCACCTCGAAAATAAGTCCAGCCCCATCCTTAAGAAGATTGGCTGACCCAATGTTTGCCTCAGCAAAAATTAGCACATCATCAGCAAAGAATAAGTGCGATAACTTGGTCGGTTTATAGCGCTAATAAAAATCAAAGCCTAGTTGCCGCGTCTAGCATTCAAGATACCAGTAAACACTTCCATGGCAAGAGTGAATAAGTATGGAGACATAGGGTCGCCTTGACAAATGCCTCTTCCACTTGCAAAGTATCTGTGAAGTTCACCGTTAATGGCTACCGAAAATTTTGGAGAGGATACACACTCCATAATCAGCGAAATAAATTTGGCTAGGAAGCCAAACAATTGAAGAAAAAGCTTTAAGAATGTCCAATCAATGGTGTCATAAGCCTTTGAAAATCCACTTTGATGGCACACTTCGGGGAGTATGGTTCGTGGTGGAACCTTGCAAATAACTCTTGGACAATAAGAATGTTGTCAGCAATTCTCCCCTTGACAAAGGCACTTTGGGGGTGACTAATGATAGGAGGCAAGACCCTTGCAATCCTATTAGCTAGGATCTTGGTGATGCACTTATACACCGTGTTGCAACAAGCAATGGGACGGAAGTTATTCATAGTTGATGCATTAGGGATCTTCGGGACAAGAGTAAGTATAATCGCATTAGTCTCCTTAAGAAGGCAACCTTAACGAAAAAAGTCTCTGAAGGCCAAAGTAACTAGTGGCCCTACAATGTCCCAAGAAGAGGTAAAGAATTCAACATTAAAGCCATCAGGACCCGGGCTTTACCTTTCACAAGGGAAAACATTGCTTTACGGATCTCCACATCTGTGACTTCATGAGCAAGAAGCTGAACTTGGTCTTCATCCAAGGTGTGAGGCAGAAATAGTCGAATGTCTTCCACCGTAGGCTAAGCAGTAGCAGGGCAGCAGCAAAAAGATTCTGAAAATGAGTGACAATGTGCCATTGGACTGTAGGAGGGTCATGAAGCGCAGAACCATCAAGGTCAATAACCGAAAGGATATGTTTTGGAGGTGCCTTTTGTTGATGAAATGGCGGAAGTAAGCTGTATTGAGATCACCTTCTTTCAACCATCTACTTCTTGATTTCTATTTGTAGAATGACTCTTCTTGGAGCTGAAGCTCAGAAAAGGTCAAGAGCTTCTCTTTTTCAAGGGCTGCCTTCTCTTGATTACAAGGATCGCTAGCAAGCTCATCCTGGATCAATTTGAGGGCTGTTCTGGCCTCCGCAGTACGGGTAGAGATATCAGAGAAAGAGTCTTTGTTAAGTTGTTTGAGCCGACATTTCAGCAACTTAAACTTTTGACATAGCACAAACATGGGAGTTCCAGTGAACCGAGACTCCCAAACGTGGGATAGAATAGCCCTGAAAGAAGGGTGGGACATCTAGAAGTTAAAAAATTTAAAGGGCTTTCGGGTGTGCACTTGATTTGCAATTTTGATGACCATAGGAGTATGATCCGGGACCCTTTGGCGAGGAAGGTAGCTTTAGAAAAGGAGAAACCAGAACTCCATTTGTCATTGATCAACACTCTGTCAATCTTCCTTTGTTTTCGAGATTCACCCGAAGAAGTGGACCATGTGAATCAATGGCCGACATATCTCAGGTCATCAAGACCAGCTTGGTCTAGGTAGTCATTAAGCTCATCGAATGCCGGGATCCACATGTTAGAGCTGCCCATTCTATCCGAATCGAAGCGGATGGCATTAAAATCCCCCGCCACTAGCCAAGGGTTAGTCGCAAAAGAAACACTAGAGCGGATAAGGTCAGCCTGGAGACAAAAGTGTGATCGCCAAAAACCACCGAGAAGTAACAAGACTTAGCCAAAGCAAGGAAATGGATGCGACAATGGATAACCTGCAACGACATAGAGTAAGCTTCGAGGTCCACCGAGTTTGGATTCCAGCCAATCTAATTCTACCTCGAGGGAGGAAGAGTTTTGGAAATCCACGCCCAGC
>JAGVVM010013957.1:0-16127 GCA_019149425.1 Psidium friedrichsthalianum
AACCTAGTTGGACTTGATGCCATCTTCCTTTGGTAGCTTTGACAATCTGCCAACTAAAAAGGTCAAAGGGCAATGGCCACCATTGCTTTTGAGCGATTTAGTGACTTCAACTATGGGTGCTTCAAGGAATTCAACCAGAGTGCTCATAGGATCACGGCCCAAAGGTGGCCCAACTAATTTTTTCTTCAAGCGGACGCCAATAGTGAGGTAGTATTCTTCGATGGTGGGGGTCAGCTCATAACCATTGAAGATGAAGGTGGATGTGATCGAATTCCTATAGTGTGACAAGGATTGGATGGCATGGGTGTGACAGTAAACCTAGAGAAGATATAGAGGTGGCCAACCCACTCCTTGACATATTGCTAGTTGTGACAATCCAAACCCTCCCACCATGCTGACAATAGTTTTTGGGAACAGGGATAAGTGTGAAGTCACGTTTTCCCATCGAGTCTATATCACACACAGGTACTTTGATTAGTCAATTAACACAAACAAAGACATTATTGGAAGAAACTTGGGAAGAACCAGAACGAAGTAGGAATATACTCACAGTGGTTGATGGATAGTACCTATCAATGGTACAAACACGCGCATGCTAACAGTGAGGTTTGACACATAAAGGGTAGGGTAGTCTAATGGCTAAAGGCTCCCACCACAACAAAATGATATACTGCCCCCAAAGATACTGATAGCATAATCGGGTCGGGGTATATATTTCGAGGTGATGAGTGAGATCGAAAATGGTCATGCCATTTATAGACCTGTGTATGGCCCAATCTATTTTCGACACTTCCTAAGGGTTTCCTAGGGTCGCAATCTGAGTTTGATCACTAGATATGTGTGCAAAAAGTGTAGTGTATGAGAGGCATGCATAATAGGGTGTATCAAACACCACTTCAATATACATCCAAATAACATACATTCCCACATCTACTTGCAAAACAGACAAGTTAGCAATCACTCCACTCCTTATGGCCCTAACCTGCAAGAACATTTAATACAAAGTAGCAAAGAATCCTAGTTTCCTAGCGGTGCTACAAAATGTAAATCAAATTGGGGAACAGTTGACTGGCTTTTACGACCAAGTATACATAGGTTTGTAACCCTACATTCCAATAGAGTCGCCAAGCTATCGCAACCTACCTTAACCTCTGCCAAGGGTCCAATAGGTTTAGAAGTATTACCATCTTTCAATGGCATGGACTCTCCCAAGTCCTACCTCACGTGATGTTAAATTTCGTTTTCGTGATTATTAAGCTAAAATGTTACTAGGAGTTACCACTAGCCTATTGGAGTCAGCTAGAAACCAATCAAGACATGGGAGTGTTATTTCGATTCCTACGCAACTAGAGTATCTAGATTTTGGGACATGTTTATGCTAAGTAAACAATTAGCACCCTTTCGATATCTAACCAGTTTATATTTCCTAAGGCAATCATACATTTGACATATCATTTTAAGCTTACCAAGTATCTAACTAGTGCTAGATAATCATATATAATATTTTTCTATCATTTTATGCAATTACCTATTTATCTTTAACCTAGCATCTAGGAAAATGATTAACATACAATTTATCAAAGGATAGTGTTGCGATAAACACTCAATTAGGTAAAATATGCCAACTATAAGACTGGAATGTACACATGTAGACCAAATATATAATGGCGATATTTAGATAAAACAATTCTGGCACGCTAATTGAATATACAATTATCAAACCGAACTAGACGTCGGTCTTCACTCATCACTGAATTAGGATTAAAAAGGAATAAAGACCATTTTTCTAATTTCTAATTTTTTATTCTATTTATTTTTTATTATTAAAATATTATTATTTTTAACCCAGCAAACCAGGTCCGGATCGGGTCCTCGAACCCAGGCCTGGGCAGTGCCATAGAGGCCCAAGTCTACCTTCACCCCTTTCTTCCCAAACTAGCATGTACAATCGGTCCACATAGCCCACTTTCCTAGAACAAAACAGCTGAGGCCCCAAAATCCCTAAGGCCCAGACCGAGCCCCTTCTTCCTTCAGCCAAATTGGCCCAAACGGCTGGCCCAAAATGGACAAAACAATAGACGCGCGAGGGCCTATATGCCACTGTTCATCGTCTTCAACCTGGTGCTACCCTCTTGTGCGGACTTGACGATTACCCTGCCTCTTGGTCCTAGCTTGCCTCGCCGCCGTGGGGTTACATCTTGTCGAAGCTTCTCACTAGAAATATCGGGTCCGGCCGTCCGCCACAGGGACCACGACACTAGGACCCAGCCGCCACACCACTACCTCCAATCTGGCTTCCCTCTATGCTCCACTCGCTCGGTGTCAGCTCACTGCCAAGATAACGCCAAGCCTCGCCTCGCCTCGAGCTTCTAGGAGTCCAACTCGGCCAGACCAACTTAGGTCGCTTACTTCGTCTCGCACACGGGCCCTGGCCTTCCTCCATCTTTGTAGTTCGACTAGTCACACCAAAGCACTCAAGCTCCCAAACGGCTCCTTTACGTCGGCCATAGTTAGACTCACTTCACCCAGCTAGACCCTACTTCTGACGAGACTGGCTTCAAGAAGCTCACGAATGAGCGTCACTCAACCTGCTCGACGTTTGGCCATTACCGAGTCTTGCATTCTCAAAGGCAACTCTCCAACGACTCCCACATCAAACTAAACAATATAGAACCAGAGGAGGGAGCAAGCATCGACAAAGAAAAAATCGTGCGAGAAATGGCTAGACTATATACAGGCGATGCGGAGAGGAAATAGAGATCTACAGCTTACCTTCTTTGGGACGAGGGTATGATGGTAGTGAACCACCGAGGGAACTAGTCAGGCGTGCGGGGTAACGACGCATGGCGGAGGGGTTGGCGTCCCTCTTTGTCTCTCTTCCTCTGCTCTCTCTCAACTCCTCCTCCTCTATTCTTTCTTCTTTCGCCTCATTTTCTGCTCTCCTCTCCTCCCTGATGTCCTCCATGTTTTTTTGCTGTTTACCACGACCTAAAAAAATCAAAGGCTAATGAATTATCAAGTTAATTAGCTAACCTAATTCGGATCCTTCTAAGTCCTATTAAATTATAACTTAGGTTTAATTCATGAAAAATTAATTCAATTCGTGTCGCGACCTTGAAAATTCGATCGATGAAATTTCCTAGGTTAAGAATTATCAGGTTAATTAGATTGATTAACCTAATACGGATTCTCCCAAGCCCTATCGAATCGTAACTTTAGTTTTTGTTTAAATGATTTTAGAATTTGGAGTCGCCACTAATCATTTTTTGGTAAGCTGATTAGAAATCTAAGTAAATTAGTGGGAGAACTAAATTACTTCTACGAACCAGAGATTATGAGTTCAGGGACTTGGTTACACTAGTTAATTAAAACTAATGCCCTTTCGGTACCTTAATTCCATGGATATCTTAATTGGCAACTCAGGCTTAGTTTACTCCTAAGGCTCTAGTGAGGTGTTCTCTTTTGTATTTTCACTTTTTAGATGGAATGCATGGATGGTAATGGGTGCATGAATAAGCAAAACATGAATAGGCAAATATAAACACGCGAACGTATACATGCGAACGTGGACATGCAATCATGAATATACGAGCATAGATATACAAATATGACATGCAAACGTGAACGTACATTGCATGCGAACGTGGACACGCAAATAAGGCATACGAACGTGGATAAACAAATACAGCATACGGATGCGACATACGGATGCGACATACGAACACGGACATGCGGACGCGACGTACGTACGTGGACATGCATATGTAGGTATACAAATACAGACAGGCAGATAAGAAGACATACAAATAAGATTATATGGATACGAAGACATACGAATACGACATGCAGATTCGAAGACGTACGAATACGACATGCGAATACAAAGACATACAAATACAATATGTGAACATGACATACATACGTGAACATGCGAATGCGACATGCGTACATGGATATGCGTATGTAACATATATACGCGAATCATGCATAAGTAGACATACGTACACGACATGTGAGCATGGACGTACGGATGCGACATGCGAATAAATCATCAAAAATAGGATTGGCTAGTCAAAATGATCCGTTTCCTAGTTTTTGGGATTTTTCTAAAATTTCAGGAATATTTCAAGACAATTTGCCTATAAGGGACAAAATCATTATTTTTGGAAAGATCATAAAGGAAAATCATCAAAAATAGGATTGGCCAGTCGAAATGGCCCATTTTCTAGTTTTTGGGATTTTTCTGAATTTTCTAAAATTTTTCAAGATAATTTGCCTATAATGGGCAAAATCATCATTTGAAAAGATTAGGAAAGGAAAATCCTCAAAAATAGGATTGGCCAATCGAAATGGTCCGTTTCCTAGTTTTTGAGATTTTTCTTTGAAATTTTTTAATGAATATGCATGAATCAATATCAATACGAATACGTATGCAGCATGGCAGAGTATGCATGAGCTATACTATATGAAATGCACATGAATGAAATTTTTGGTATTTTCGAATTAAATAAGACTGACGATGCAAAATATTCTGAATATAAATGTAATATTAGAAGATGCGATATAAACAGCAGTATATAAAGATGAGCATTAAAAATTCCCTGAAGCCAAAAGAGGGAGTGAGCTAACGACTTCTGTGTAATGTTACGACATCCAATAGGTGGCTCGACCTACTCATTCTGGGGTTGATAATGTAGAAATTAAACTACAGAAAATAGAGTACAGAAAGCAGTCAATAAAAAACCTTTAATGGGTGGCTCGGCCTTTCCATTTTGGGGTTTGACAATATAGAAATTAAATTGTATAAAATAAAGTACAAAAAAGTAGTAAATAAAGAACCTCCAACGGGTGGCTCGGCCTTTCCATTCTGGGGTTTGAAAATATAGAAATTAAACTGCATAAAATAGAGTTTAGAAAACAATAAATAAAGAACCTCCACTGGGTGGCTCGACCTATCCATTCTGGGTTTGACAATGTAGAAATTAAACTGCATAAAATAGAATACAGAAAGTAATAAATAAAGAACCTCCACTGGGTGGCTCGACTTACCCATTCTGGAGTTTGACAGTGTAGAAAATTATAGTATGAATACGACATGTGGATACAAAGACATATGAGTACGACATGACATAATCGAAATGTAAATCAATTCATTTAGGCAACGAAATTATCGAAGATTTTAATGGTTAGGATCGTTACCTAATTTGGTGGATTTGATTACCAAATTTGGATCTCGTATTACTTTGTGGATCAAGATTGCGGCTCGAGCGACGGGGATGAACTCCTAATTTGTGTTGATCAATAAGGAATTGATGATGGTAACCCCTAACTTAAACTCTCACCATCTTCAAAATTCTTTTTTGGAAAAGAATTCTCTCACTCTTTTTGGTTTTTCTTTCTCTCCAATTTTTCTTCAATCTCGCAAAACCCTCTCAAACATCCAAAATTTTCTCTCCAAAAAAAATCCCCTCCTCATAGCTCCCTTCATCCTCCTTTTATAGCCCACTCATTTATCTCCCATTCTAATTTCTCTACTAACTCTATCTCCCAAACTTTGGCTAAGGAAAATGCACGACTTCGGAAAGAGCCAGGAGCCCGTTCGTCTATAGATCGTGTCGCCACAAAAAAAAGAAAAACAGCTTGATTTGTCATGTTTAGGGTTCTTGTTCCATGTTTAATTGCATTTCGTGACTTTATGAGCTTTTCTTATAATAAAGGTTACTGTTCAAACTTGACTTTCTGGTATTACATAATTTTTATTGAATTCTATGATTCTAATTGACCCATAGAGTCTTCGTAGAAAACATTCACAAGACCCTAATCATCACTCAAAAAAATTTCGAATCAATTCAATCCATTTTCCATTTATTACCGAATTTAAGTGAAAAACAAAATTGTCTAGATTTTAGAATTTTACCAACTTCACTTTTGATTCTCTATTTATCACTAGAAAACATGCTCTTTTGGGAAAAATCAAAACATGAAAGTTGTAGAATGGCCTTTTAATTAGTGGACTAGAAATTTTTGGGCATCAATTCGCATTTTTGATGACCCATTTATCCTCAAAGTAAAAATCAGACAAATCAGTTTTCCAAGGAAAATTTTTAGAAAGAAGTATTAAACTGTACTAATCCATAAGGAATCTTCCCAATCTCAAAAAGTGAAAGTTGTTCATCATTATCTTAATTATCAGCTTGCAAAGTTTGGCACTTTTTGAATTCTGTAAGAATTGATACGAATTTTCTCGTAAAAGCTGACGAAATCGTAATTTGTTTGAATTAATCTTTTGATCATGTTGGCTCCATTATGGAGCCAACATGATCAAAAGATTAATTCAAACAAATTACGATTTCGTCAGCTTTTACGAGAAAATTCGTATCAATTCTTACAGAATTCAAAAAAGTGCCAAACTTTGCAAGCTGATAATTAAGATAATGATGAACAACTTTCACTTTTTGAGATTGGGAAGATTCCTTATGGATTAGTACAGTTTAATACTTCTTTCTAAAAATTTTCCTTGGAAAACTGATTTGTCTGATTTTTACTTTGAGGATAAATGGGTCATCAAAAATGCGAATTGATGCCCAAAATTTCTAGTCCACTAATTAAAAGGCCATTCTACAACTTTCATGTTTTGATTTTTCCCAAAAGAGCATGTTTTCTAGTGATAAATAGAGAATCAAAAGTGAAGTTGGTAAAATTCTAAAATCTAGACAATTTTGTTTTTCACTTAAATTCGGTAATAAATGGAAAATGGATTGAATTGATTCGAAATTTTTTTGAGTGATGAATTAGGGTCTTGTGAATGTTTTCTACGAAGACTCTATGGGTCAATTAGAATCATAGAATTCAATAAAAATTATGTAATACCAGAAAGTCAAGTTTGAACAGTAACCTTTATTATAAGAAAAGCTCATAAAGTCACGAAAAATGCAATTAAACATGGAACAAGAACCCTAAACATGACAAATCAAGCTGTTTTTCTTTTTTTTGTGGCGACACGATCTATAGACGAACGGGCTCCTGGCTCTTTCCGAAGTCGTGCATTTCCTTAGCCAAAGTTTGGGAGATAGAGTTAGTAGAGAAATTAGAATGGGAGATAAATGAGTGGGCTATAAAAGGAGGATGAAGGGAGCTATGAGGAGGGGATTTTTTTTGGAGAGAAAATTTTGGATGTTTGAGAGGGTTTTGCGAGATTGAAGAAAAATTGGAGAGAAAGAAAAAACCAAAAAGAGTGAGAGAATTCTTTTCCAAAAAAGAATTTTGAAGATGGTGAGAGTTAAAGTTAGGGGTTACCATCATCAATTCCTTTATTGATCAACACAAATTAGGAGTTCATCCCCGTCGCTCGAGCCGCAATCTTGATCCACAAAGTAATACGAGATCCAAATTGGTAATCAAATCCACCAAATTAGGTAACGATCCTAACCATTAAAATCTTCGATAATTTCGTTGCCTAAATGAATTGATTTACATTTCGATTATGTCATGTCGTACTCATATGTCTTTGTATCCACATGTCGTATTCATACTATAATTTTCTACACTGTCAAACTCCAGAATGGGTAAGTCGAGCCACCCAGTGGAGGTTCTTTATTTATTACTTTCTGTATTCTATTTTATGCAGTTTAATTTCTACATTGTCAAAACCCAGAATGGATAGGTCGAGCCACCCAGTGGAGGTTCTTTATTTATTGTTTTCTAAACTCTATTTTATGCAGTTTAATTTCTATATTTTCAAACCCCAGAATGGAAAGGCCGAGCCACCCGTTGGAGGTTCTTTATTTACTACTTTTTGTACTTTATTTTATACAATTTAATTTCTATATTGTCAAACCCCAAAATGGAAAGGCCGAGCCACCCATTAAAGGTTTTTATTGACTGCTTTCTGTACTCTATTTTCTGTAGTTTAATTTCTACATTATCAACCCAGAATGAGTAGGTCGAGCCACCTATTGGATGTCGTAACATTACACAGAAGTCGTTAGCTCACTCCCTCTTTTGGCTTCAGGGAATTTTTAATGCTCATCTTTATATACTGCTGTTTATATCGCATCTTCTAATATTACATTTATATTCAGAATATTTTGCATCGTCAGTCTTATTTAATTCGAAAATACCAAAAAATTTCATTCATGTGCATTTCATATAGTATAGCTCATGCATACTCTGCCATGCTGCATACGTATTCGTATTGATATTGATTCATGCATATTCATTAAAAAAATTTCAAAAGAAAAATCTCAAAAACTAGGAAACGGACCATTTCGATTGGCCAATCCTATTTTTGAGGATTTTCCTTTCCTAATCTTTTCAAATGATGATTTTGCCCATTATAGGCAAATTATCTTGAAAAATTTTAGAAAATTCAGAAAAATCCCAAAAACTAGAAAATGGGCCATTTCGACTGGCCAATCCTATTTTTGATGATTTTCCTTTATGATCTTTCCAAAAATAATGATTTTGTCCCTTATAGGCAAATTGTCTTGAAATATTCCTGAAATTTTAGAAAAATCCCAAAAACTAGGAAACGGATCATTTTGACTAGCCAATCCTATTTTTGATGATTTATTCGCATGTCGCATCCGTACGTCCATGCTCACATGTCGTGTACGTATGTCTACTTATGCATGATTCGCGTATATATGTTACATACGCATATCCATGTACGCATGTCGCATTCGCATGTTCACGTATGTATGTCATGTTCACATATTGTATTTGTATGTCTTTGTATTCGCATGTCGTATTCGTACGTCTTCGAATCTGCATGTCGTATTCGTATGTCTTCGTATCCATATAATCTTATTTGTATGTCTTCTTATCTGCCTGTCTGTATTTGTATACCTACATATGCATGTCCACGTACGTACGTCGCGTCCGCATGTCCGTGTTCGTATGTCGCATCCGTATGTCGCATCCGTATGCTGTATTTGTTTATCCACGTTCGTATGCCTTATTTGCGTGTCCACGTTCGCATGCAATGTACGTTCACGTTTGCATGTCATATTTGTATATCTATGCTCGTATATTCATGATTGCATGTCCACGTTCGCATGTATACGTTCGCGTGTTTATATTTGCCTATTCATGTTTTGCTTATTCATGCACCCATTACCATCCATGCATTCCATCTAAAAAGTGAAAATACAAAAAGAGAACACCTCACTAGAGCCTTAGGAGTAAACTAAGCCTGAGTTGCCAAATTAAGATATCCATGGAATTAAGGTACCGAAAGGGCATTAGTTTTAATTAACTAGTGTAACCAAGTCCCTGAACTCATAATCTCTGGTTCGTAGAAGTAATTTAGTTCTCCCACTAATTTACTTAGATTTCTAATCAGCTTACCAAAAAATGATTAGTGGCGACTCCAAATTCTAAAATCATTTAAACAAAAACTAAAGTTACGATTCGATAGGGCTTGGGAGAATCCGTATTAGGTTAATCAATCTAATTAACCTGATAATTCTTAACCTAGGAAATTTCATCGATCGAATTTTCAAGGTCGCGACACGAATTGAATTAATTTTTCATGAATTAAACCTAAGTTATAATTTAATAGGACTTAGAAGGATCCGAATTAGGTTAGCTAATTAACTTGATAATTCATTAGCCTTTGATTTTTTTAGGTCGTGGTAAACAGCAAAAAAACATGGAGGACATCAGGGAGGAGAGGAGAGCAGAAAATGAGGCGAAAGAAGAAAGAATAGAGGAGGAGGAGTTGAGAGAGAGCAGAGGAAGAGAGACAAAGAGGGACGCCAACCCCTCCGCCATGCGTCGTTACCCCGCACGCCTGACTAGTTCCCTCGGTGGTTCACTACCATCATACCCTCGTCCCAAAGAAGGTAAGCTGTAGATCTCTATTTCCTCTCCGCATCGCCTGTATATAGTCTAGCCATTTCTCGCACGATTTTTTCTTTGTCGATGCTTGCTCCCTCCTCTGGTTCTATATTGTTTAGTTTGATGTGGGAGTCGTTGGAGAGTTGCCTTTGAGAATGCAAGACTCGGTAATGGCCAAACGTCGAGCAGGTTGAGTGACGCTCATTCGTGAGCTTCTTGAAGCCAGTCTCGTCAGAAGTAGGGTCTAGCTGGGTGAAGTGAGTCTAACTATGGCCGACGTAAAGGAGCCGTTTGGGAGCTTGAGTGCTTTGGTGTGACTAGTCGAACTACAAAGATGGAGGAAGGCCAAGGGCCCGTGTGCGAGACGAAGTAAGCGACCTAAGTTGGTCTGGCCGAGTTGGACTCCTAGAAGCTCGAGGCGAGGCGAGGCTTGGCGTTATCTTGGCAGTGAGCTGACACCGAGCGAGTGGAGCATAGAGGGAAGCCAGATTGGAGGTAGTGGTGTGGCGGCTGGGTCCTAGTGTCGTGGTCCCTGTGGCGGACGGCCGGACCCGATATTTCTAGTGAGAAGCTTCGACAAGATGTAACCCCACGGCGGCGAGGCAAGCTAGGACCAAGAGGCAGGGTAATCGTCAAGTCCGCACAAGAGGGTAGCACCAGGTTGAAGACGATGAACAGTGGCATATAGGCCCTCGCGCGTCTATTGTTTTGTCCATTTTGGGCCAGCCGTTTGGGCCAATTTGGCTGAAGGAAGAAGGGGGCTCGGTCTGGGCCTTAGGGATTTTGGGGCCTCAGCTGTTTTGTTCTAGGAAAGTGGGCTATGTGGACCGATTGTACATGCTAGTTTGGGAAGAAAGGGGTGAAGGTAGACTTGGGCCTCTATGGCACTGCCCAGGCCTGGGTTCGAGGACCCGATCCGGACCTGGTTTGCTGGGTTAAAAATAATAATATTTTAATAATAAAAAATAAATAGAATAAAAAATTAGAAATTAGAAAAATGGTCTTTATTCCTTTTTAATCCTAATTCAGTGATGAGTGAAGACCGACGTCTAGTTCGGTTGATAATTGTATATTCAATTAGCGTGCCAGAATTGTTTTATCTAAATATCGCCATTATATATTTGGTCTACATGTGTACATTCCAGTCTTATAGTTGGCATATTTTACCTAATTGAGTGTTTATCGCAACACTATCCTTTGATAAATTGTATGTTAATCATTTTCCTAGATGCTAGGTTAAAGATAAATAGGTAATTGCATAAAATGATAGAAAAATATTATATATGATTATCTAGCACTAGTTAGATACTTGGTAAGCTTAAAATGATATGTCAAATGTATGATTGCCTTAGGAAATATAAACTGGTTAGATATCGAAAGGGTGCTAATTGTTTACTTAGCATAAACATGTCCCAAAATCTAGATACTCTAGTTGCGTAGGAATCGAAATAACACTCCCATGTCTTGATTGGTTTCTAGCTGACTCCAATAGGCTAGTGGTAACTCCTAGTAACATTTTAGCTTAATAATCACGAAAACGAAATTTAACATCACGTGAGGTAGGACTTGGGAGAGTCCATGCCATTGAAAGATGGTAATACTTCTAAACCTATTGGACCCTTGGCAGAGGTTAAGGTAGGTTGCGATAGCTTGGCGACTCTATTGGAATGTAGGGTTACAAACCTATGTATACTTGGTCGTAAAAGCCAGTCAACTGTTCCCCAATTTGATTTACATTTTGTAGCACCGCTAGGAAACTAGGATTCTTTGCTACTTTGTATTAAATGTTCTTGCAGGTTAGGGCCATAAGGAGTGGAGTGATTGCTAACTTGTCTGTTTTGCAAGTAGATGTGGGAATGTATGTTATTTGGATGTATATTGAAGTGGTGTTTGATACACCCTATTATGCATGCCTCTCATACACTACACTTTTTGCACACATATCTAGTGATCAAACTCAGATTGCGACCCTAGGAAACCCTTAGGAAGTGTCGAAAATAGATTGGGCCATACACAGGTCTATAAATGGCATGACCATTTTCGATCTCACTCATCACCTCGAAATATATACCCCGACCCGATTATGCTATCAGTATCTTTGGGGGCAGTATATCATTTTGTTGTGGTGGGAGCCTTTAGCCATTAGACTACCCTACCCTTTATGTGTCAAACCTCACTGTTAGCATGCGCGTGTTTGTACCATTGATAGGTACTATCCATCAACCACTGTGAGTATATTCCTACTTCGTTCTGGTTCTTCCCAAGTTTCTTCCAATAATGTCTTTGTTTGTGTTAATTGACTAATCAAAGTACCTGTGTGTGATATAGACTCGATGGGAAAACGTGACTTCACACTTATCCCTGTTCCCAAAAAACTATTGTCAGCATGGTGGGAGGGTTTGGATTGTCACAACTAGCAATATGTCAAGGAGTGGGTTGGCCACCTCTATATCTTCTCTAGGTTTACTGTCACACCCATGCCATCCAATCCTTGTCACACTATAGGAATTCGATCACATCCACCTTCATCTTCAATGGTTATGAGCTGACCCCCACCATCGAAGAATACTACCTCACTATTGGCGTCCGCTTGAAGAAAAAATTAGTTGGGCCACCTTTGGGCCGTGATCCTATGAGCACTCTGGTTGAATTCCTTGAAGCACCCATAGTTGAAGTCACTAAATCGCTCAAAAGCAATGGTGGCCATTGCCCTTTGACCTTTTTAGTTGGCAGATTGTCAAAGCTACCAAAGGAAGATGGCATCAAGTCCACCTAGGTTTTTCTTCTGGCCTTTTTTGGATTCATAATCCACAGTCGCCATGAGCCCTCTCTTGGTCCATGTTGTGAGACAGGTTTGTATCCACAAGGACTTCATTCCCATGATCTTAGTTGAGTCTTTCTTCTCACTTAACAATTTTAAAGCTAATGGGGCAAAGAAAGTGTTCCATGAGCCGGCTAACATTCTCTACATTGGTAGATACAACCTTATAAAAGTCATTCCCTAGCTGGTGCCATTTTTTGAGGAGTCTAACTCCAAACCAAATCTTGTGGAAATTCACGGGGTCCCAATTCCAAAGCATTCACTTTGCTGCTGCTAACATTGATCCCATACTTTTGTTGGGATTCACTAGTGCTATTACTTGTTACTCATTGAGGACGGCCAGATAGCATAGGGGTTTCTAGGAGGTCCCACCACCGTTGAGGGGATAGTTTTGAGGTTCAACCTCTCACAGGCCAAATGAATGAGCAAGAAATTGCCTTTCAATAGGTGGACATCAACAATTTCAAGGATACTTGGAAGAGCTATCAAAAGCAGACCATCATCCAAGCCCCCGAGCTAGAAAGCGAAATGAGACTCCATTAAGCATCCTTGGTGTACTTTCATTGCTCGGCGGATCCCAATTGCAAAATTATACTACCATTCATTCCCTGGAGGTCTTTCACCATGGTCTCCAGCAAGAAGATGGCCAATGAGTTAGGGAACAGGGATAGGTTGCTCGAAACTCCCATTTTGCAATTTAGGGAGTGGACATTTTGCTATGATGAACTTGCTACTCATCGAGTTTATAACATGCTTTAGTATATATTCTAACAGTCTTTTGTAATGTGATGTTATAACTCTATTGCAGTTTGCAAAATATATTTCTTTATTTGTTTACTTAGATTTGTTGGAGAACTCACACATCCCAAATTCATTGCAAAGACTATACTGTCAAAAGAAGTCACTTTTGTTTATCTCTGAAAACAAATAATGGATTTTGCCTTTCATAGGTATATATTACAAGCTTCATGCATTCGCTCGGTCACACTAGGGCTATAACTGCACGTATGGAGATGCGTGCTGAAGAGGAAGCAGAGAATCGGGTTTGGAAGCTATTGGCTTCATGGATGTCCATGACTTAAGGGTAATGATGATTCAGTTAACTGCTGAAGTTAGGGCACTTTCAGCACAGCGCAACCAAAATCAAGTGCAACTTTCACTGCCTATTGATATGCCTCGCTTTATTGATGACAACTTGGCAACTCTAGTCATCGAGACGGCGGTAGTTCAAGTTCTTATACTTGCTCCTTTTGATCCCATCTCAGCAGTGATCTCGGCTCGGTTAGAAGAGACGACTAAGAAGCAGTTCGTCGATTTGGAGCAACAGCTCAAAGGTAAATATAAACTCGAGAATGTCGGAGATCTATCCCTATATTATAAGACTAGCTTCTTGAATAAGTTCAAGATACCTCCCTTGGTAAAATATTTTGGGAAGGGTGATCCAAGAGCACACTTGGTTTACTATTTCAACTAGATGGGCCGATATGTTAAAAACATCCCTCTACTAATCTAGACATTTCAAATGCGGTACTCCATTGGTTTTTGGATTTGAAGGCGGATAAGATTACAAACTGGGAACCTTGCTAAGTTGTTTGTGGAATAGTATCAATACAACATGCGGATAGCCCTGACTTGGGAGGGATTGTCCCACGCAATGAAAACGAAAGACAAAAGAATTCTGGACTTATGCTCACAAATGGCGTGCGTTAGCCACTGAAATCCATCCTCCTCCTAAAGATGCAGAGCTCATCAATTTGTTTGTAAGAATTCTCCCAAATGAGTAATTACCAAAAGCTTGTCGGAGTGGGATTTCAAAGTTTCCTATTGGTTCTTGAAGCTGGGGAAAGAATTGAAAGCAGGATACACGAAGGAAGAATAGTGGATGGTACTAGTAGAAGGACATCAACTAGAAAGGAAAAGGAGGTAAAAATTTCCTTCGTCCAAGCTCCTATTGCACAACCAATGCCATTTTCCAATCCTACCCTCAATCAATCAGCATCTGCCTCAGGAAGTTATCAGAATAGCTAGTATTAGAATGCTCAGCCAAGGAAGCCAAGATAGTTTACTCTGTTATCAAGGTCATTATCACAACTTTTGCAGGCTTTGTTAGGTAAGTGACTTGTGGTTAAAGAAACTGCCCGAAACAACCTCCCTAAGGTATTGTGGATTCGACCCCTCCAATCTTGTGCATTCCACATAGGTGAAAGGGGGCACGATATTGATGATTGCTATGTCCTCAAGCATAAAGGTTAGGACCTTCTAGAGGGAGATCGCATGTCATTTAAAGACTTCGAGCCAATGTACAACGGAACCCATTACCGAGCCATGCTCCAAACATGGGAATTATGAAGGAGGTGAAGACCATTACCAAAAGATGTATCCGATACTTGTTTCGGTGAGATACTACAGCAGTACAAATATGACTTCCATCCGAGAGAAGTTTACACGTACCCCCGAAATGGTCCAAACGGGCGTAATTGGGCCACCTAAAGGAAGTTATCCACTCCATGCCAACAATAGCTCATACGATCTGCATTTTTGATGTCGCCCCTATTGAACTAGAATAGAGATAGCCGCAGTTGGGTTTGGCAAGTTGTTGGCCGAGCTAGAAAATGTAGGCATGCCTGGAATAATGCCAGTCTAGCCAGATAAGGGTTGCAATCTAGAAGCAGAATCTCAACTTAGCCGACGCTATTGGAATCGGGAGTTCTTGAGGAATGCGCATGCAACAGGTGATACAGTGGATACCTTAGATGAGCCTAGCGGCGGTTATGACTTCACGGTAGTATATTCACCCCCACCTTGGTTCTTTGAGGAACACCTCCCTAAGACATGAACTCACTGGAACGAATGGGGAGAGGAGTTTGCATGCTTGAGCCCACCGATAAGGTAGTCACGTCAAAGGATGTAGAGTAGCCCATCTATTGGGAAATTATATTTGATTTTGAAGGAAACAAAAATAATGTTGAATAAACAGCGAGGATTAGATCTAAAGATCAAAATACATCTCTTATAGAATTTCGTATGCATCTGCCTCTACTATGAATCCTGCTTCTTATTAGAATAGAAACATTAAGTATGAAGGCTTAGAGACATATTAGTAATCATTGAAATATAAATCAAAGTCTTTCCATCAAAATGTAGTCATTTTATTTCCTTCAAAATCAAATATAATTTCCCAATAGATGGCCTGCTTCGCATCCATTAACACGACTACCTTATCAGTGGACTCAAGCATGTTAAACTCCTCTCCCCATTTGTTCCAATTCATGTCTCGGGAAGGTGCTCCTCAAGGAACCAAGGCGGGGGTGAATATGCTACCGTGAAGTCATATCCGCCGCTAAAATAGGGGGAGATTGTTGGGAAATTATATTTGATTTTGAGAAAAAAAAATGACTATACTTTGATGAAAAAAATTTGATTTAAATTTCGAGAATATACTAAATATATCTCTGAGCCTTCATAA
>JAGVVM010013958.1:0-15830 GCA_019149425.1 Psidium friedrichsthalianum
TACGAAAATATGGAAAATTATTTTTTTGGTCAAAATTGGTTCCCTAGGCTTGGCCAAGGTCTCCAAAGTTGATTTTTTTTTTAATTTTATGAATTTTATCAAAAGAGAAAAGATGATTAAAAATCAGATGTCAACACCAACCTCAACCAGTAGGTTAGACCAACTAGCTGATGCCAATCAAGGGCGGTAAACTGCCTTTGGCTGGAGTCGGTCAAAGGTGGCCAACTAGCATTGACCAGCTGGACCCCACTACACCGCCCTTGAGGCAGTAAAGGAGGTTGGCCGCAAACCGACCTCGCAACCAAACCAGTGGACCTAAAATTGACAAACTTAGAATTGCATGAAATTTGGTCAGGGGCTTGAAAACAGGCCACTGATCAAATCTCATTACTATGTAATGAAAAATGTTGATTTTCGCAATTCAAGGTCGGCTTGATGGGTTTTTGGGCCAATCTTTATAATTTCAATACCGTTTTCAACTAACGTTAGAATTTTATTAGGACCCTCCAAAGCTTGGATTATGAATTCATTGCTTGAAATTGAGAGGGTGGTGACATGAAACTTCAATGTGATCTTTAGGCTTGAGATCCATTAAACTTGGTTCATAATCACCTTGTAGCGTAAATATTTGTTCTACTGAATGTTTATTTCTATTTATGTTCTAGCGGATGGGAATAAATGCTAGATGACATATGGATATATCTATGGTACTACTGGTTGTTGCTAGGACAGGTAGAAATGGATAGTTTTAAGTGAGACCATTGAAAGACCTAGAATCTCCTCAATATAAATATCAAGTTGAAATAGGTATTAGACTCGTGGCCTTCTATGATCGTGGAGTAGATGCTTTATCATAATAAGTTGATTGACTCGATATGGAAACGTAGGTGTCAATTGCCATTTATGATAGAGGACCGCTTCATTAAAGCATTTGATGTTGTGGGATTGGAACCAGGCGATTTCAATAACTATCAGGTGAGGGTCGTTTGTGCTTTCAATAACTGCAAGAAATGGTGGGTGTGACTTGACTATGGCCATGGGGTTAATAATTGTTAGGTAAAATTTCATGATCTAGAGGCTGAATGATGATTGGGACACGTATGAGATACGATGGATAATTGATCCACTCATCTAATTCACATTGAACGCCAATAATTGTCAGGTGAGGTGGACTGTGAGCTAATGGGACTCCAATCCCACAAGTGATCCTACCCAACGAGGATTACCGTTTCTCATCAGAAGAGTGTGAGATTCAAAAAAATTTAGTGGGAGCCTATTTCATTCAAAGGCCAGAATGAAATAGCAATACCATTAAAAGTCAATAGCCAACGATTAGATTTTTTTGCTAAAGATAATTATTACTCTGCTAATGTGAAAATAAACCTTGTTGCTTCAGTTATTGACAAGGACTGTTTGACTAACCCTATTTCAATATTTTGGCTAAGTAAATTGAAAATTGTTCTCAATTGGTAAAACTCAATTATGTGCCAAATGAAAGGTTGATTGCCTTCCTTTCCCAAGGGTTGGACTCTGGACATTTGTCACCTATGAGAAGTGGCAAGTGGGCGACCTAAAAGTTAGGTCGTACGGGAACATAAATATAGTGCAAGATCGATTATTTTGTGCCTGAGGAATTATTTGAAAAAATAATTCAACATCTAGATATGAGATATCTAAAGCACTGTATTATATCATGATGGTTGAAGAACCGTCTATGAATGATTATGTTCTCCAAAATATCTGGCACATAAAGAGTTGGCAAGATTGGATCTCATTAAAAATAATAAGAATGTTATGGATTCGATCCTCCAATCTTTGCTTGAGTCCTTCTTTGAATTTGTCTAAGACTGCTATATAATGATGGCATGTGAGAAGGAGTTGCACGGCTATAGGTAAAGTATAATGGCTATGGGTAAGACTCATTCCTCGAGAAATAAGACTTCTTCAAAGAAAAATATAGCCCAAAGCAATTAGTTGTGTAAATTTAAGCCGAAAATTGAAAAAGGGCGGATGTTAGCATTATGGTGTCAAAGGGCACTAGAGAGGCACAGTGTAAAGTCATTGTGAGCTTGAAAGTCAAGCCGAAGGACTAACCCTATAAAGGTTAGAACAACCGTGCTTATTGAGGCTAATAAGTTAGCTTGGTAATTCGATTATCAAAGTCAATAAGCGCCGTGACATGAATGCCATTATTAGACACCCTAGATAGTCCAAATCTAAGGTGTGTTTGGCATCTCTGATTAGGTCATATTGGAGAAGCAGAACCCATAAGCTGAGTAAGGATGGATGAATTAATCCGTCTGGTTTTGAACCGTACTTCACTTATGAGAAATGCCTTCAATGAGAAATGACCAAAATGCCCCTTATGGGACGTGGACCATGAGATGTAGACACACTAGGATTGATATATTCAAATGTAAGTGGACTAATCAACAAGATCATCTTGGGCGATAAATTCTCACTTCATTATCATAATTTGTACTTAATGAAGTGCAAATTTGAATCTTGAAAAGTTCAAAGGAGATCAAAAATGAAATTCAGAAGATATGTGTTAAATTGTATTAACACTCTTCGATTTGATCAAAGAGGTGAGTATCAATTTTTTACATATCAATAGAATAATGGCAATTATCTAAAAGGGCCCCTCCAGAATATTGGTGTACCTGAATTCAGGAATCGTGCCTCATTGGATAAGCAACGACATGTGAATTATACCTATGCAACAATATCCCTTTTGGGATATGCCCTTCTGACAACCACAGGTGGACTGAACAGAGTGCCATCCAAAATCTGCTTTTATTATGCCCTATGAGATATGGTAAAAAAAAAACAGATTAGTTGGAGGCAATGGATCTCTGGTTCAGTGGCAGCTTCTGATATACGCTTCTTAGGTGGAGCATGAGAAAGTCTCGTTCTCATAAAAGTTGTAGATAATTGTTAAGAGAATTTGACCATTATTACAACTAATGATGGTGATTTACCAAGTAATCCTAACACCTAAGAAAAGGCGATGTTTGACGTCGATTCTGGAATGGACTCGAAACCATGAAATCTGTAATGGACTAGAGATATTCCAACAATGTTTTGAACATGAGTTGACTTGCCGCATGGTATTGTACCAATAGGCTACTCATGGATTTTTTAAAGAGAATTCACTTAAAGTCAAGTTGGAATACATCAGATATGCTTGGTAGAGAAAAGTTCTCACCTGTAGGCAATTCTGAAGTCCATTCAGACTTATTGGATATGGTTCCGCACTTGGAATATAAGATATTCCACAAGGACGTCAAAGTGGCTTTCTTGGTTAGATTTCCGAAAAGGTCATCTATATAGAATAGCTTAATGATTCAGAATCCTGTAATGACAGTCCAAAGGTGCAAGATTGGAAGGTCCATTTGTGGACCTAAGTGAGCCTCCAGAAGTTGGAACATCAGTTTTGATGAATAGTCCAAACAGTTTGGACTCATCAAAATTTGGATGATCCTTATGTATATGCGAAGCTTAGTGGGAGCGCTTTTGCGTCTCTAATATTATATATCGATGATGTTCTTTTGATTGGAAATGAGTTTCCAATGCAAATCATCGATTGAACGTTCTTGTCATAAGAAATTCTCCATAAAGAATTGAGAGAGGGCCACCTATGTATTGGCTATCAAGATCTATACAGATGGATCTAGACGATAAATTAGCCTATCATAATCTACGTACATAGAAATTGCTAAATGGTTTAGCATTGAATTCCTTTCTCAAGGGATAGAGTCCAAGATCCTTGAAGAAAGAGAGCAGATAGTGTCTCCGCTAATGAGAGCATAAAGTATGCCATACTATGTATGAGACCTGATATCATATATGCTGTAAATGTTACTAGTAGATATCAGTTCTAAATCCAGGTTAAGAACACTGGATGATAATCAAGAATGTCCTTGAGTGCTTTTGAAGTGCTGAGGATCTAGACTTGACATGTGGAGAATTTAAGAATGAAGCGAACGAGATTTTGATTCTGAATCAAATCTCTAAGACAATAGGTCTAATCTTTTAGGTTTATCTTAACAACTAATGGTGGTATAATGTGTTGGAAATGTTCCAAATAGTGAATAATTGTTAATTCCACCCATAGAAGCATAGTAAACAAAACAACTTTTGAAGTTGCAGTTGGAAGATGCCTAGATGAAAAAGTTCATCCTAGAACTTGGATTTGTTCCTTCTATCGTAAGGAACCGAGGTCTCACTGGTCCGAGTGTCCAAAAAGTGTCTTCATCTCTTTGAGTTAATGTTGGGAGCAGGTTAAAATCACCTTGCAGAAAATCACCACAGCGGAAACGTAGCGGACTCCCTCACTAAGCATAATATCTATCTATGTTTGAGAAACATGTTGATATAATGGGTTTAAGAAACCACATGGTTGCCTTTAGTGCAAGTGGGAGATTTTGGAGTATACCCTAAAGACAACCATGTAATCGTTACATGGTGGTATATGTTGAACTTTCGATTTGACATTTAGTCAATTAGCAAGACGTGTTCATTCATCTTGTCCCATTACTTAGATGAATGAAGTCCATAAGATCAGATGTGATTGAAACCTATTCTTGAGACGTCGAGAATATATGTGATAGGTCTTCAGTCAATACACGATCTTTAAATGGTTCCTGGTCAATGGTTCAATGAATGGGCATTATTGAACCCCTTAAGACTGGTGCGTTTCTAGAACTTCGCTGTTGAGTATCAGATACTCAATAGGGATGATGAGTCACAAGTCATTGGACATTAGATGTCTGAATTGGAAACGGGTGCTCGTCGAGGACGAGTTCACTGAACGTGACACACAATGAGCGATTAGCAAGCATGGAAAGCTTCGTGCTGGGTCAACGTCTAATCGCTCAAGCTTTGGTGTGTAAGTAATCCTCAGACCTGAGGCACAATATTACTTGTATGTTGGGTGGCCATGGTTCACAAGTGCGCATATTGGTAGGTCGTCGATCTGCCTCTGTACTTGATGGTCATGGTCATTCGCATACGAAGTCACATGTGTGTGTAACAGTGGGATCTGTCTCCTTGTTACGCGAAGCGAGGTTGTTGTCCTATGCGATCTACTCGTGACGGTGCATTAAAAATCCTCGGCCGGGGTAGAGGAGATTGTCTCATGAATGCACGTCAGATAGATTGAGGCATATGATCGAATTTGTAGGCTTGACAATTCCATGGCCTTCGTTCGATCGGACAAAGTTAAGACAAAAGGATTGAATTACACTGTAAGCCAAATGGACAGGTTCATTCATGTTCTCGTAACATTCACACTGTTTGGGTAGCCATGATATGTTGCTAGGCATCACTCATGGCTTGTGAGACCTAGAGACTGATTGGGATAATTAATTCTCTTGGAGATACTCATTTGATAGTATAAGTCTCACTGCCAGCTCAGTGGTGAACCTAGGGATGTCACACACCATAAATGGTGCGTGGCGATATCAAATATGGAAGATGATATTGCAAAGGTATTTGTAATTGACTATTGAGATAGTAAGATAAAAATAGTTAAAATTGAATTTGATTCTAATTTCTAATCACGAACGGATAAAGCGTTGATGCAAGCGCTGCGCAAGCATGATATCATATGGATGATTATATGATACAGGCGCTGCGCAAGCATTGCCATTCTCTAGAAAAATCTAAGGATAAGATTTCTTATCCTCTAGAAAAGTCTAAGGATAAGATTTCTCATCCAGAAATTCTAACAAATAAGATTGGTTATCGCACAAAAAACGAGGAAACCCCAACCCTATAAATAAAGGTTAGGGTAAATGTTTTGATTTTTTAGACATCCTAAAAGTTCACCCATCCTTGTGTGAGTTTCATGTCATTCTCGTGGCTAAACCTAGGGAGTTTTGAACTCCCGTTTTGCCGATAACGACTAGAGGGTCATGAGGTTGTTCGTGATCATGAAACCGAGCTTCGTTCGTCGTTCCTCAAGGGTTGCTAACACGATCGAGGAACGGACGGCCACAAGCTTCGTCTTCCATCACCGCGCAGTCGGTGGTGTGTCTGAACTAGAGGTTCGACACTTGACAAACTCCGAGAACGTGAGAATGAGTCTGCCCAAGCATTGGTTTTCGAGGTAAGCCTAAACCCCTTTAATACGTGATTTAGATTTTTGATTACAACGCACGAGATACCCTAAGATGATCTAGGTGCACGGGCGCATGTGCTTTCGCTATTTTCATATATGTTTTGATTGTCTTGGCCCATGCGCCGTTGGGATAAATTCCCACCATCATGGTGGGATGTGTTTTTTTAAAATCATAGCCAACTGAGCCACAAGCATGATATGTGAAATTGGCATCATGAATGGCAAAACTATGTACATCCGGAGTGGTAATAGATGATTTGCCTAGTGAAACATAATGGATAATGTGGTCCCAGATGAAGCAATGAGGATTGGCGAGTGTGACAAATAGACTTGAGTTGTATGTTGTGTAATTTGTGAGTAAACGACGTAACAGTATTACGAGATGGAATTGTGAGTGTTAGAGTCGGTGATAACTCATGTTAACGACTTAGATTACGAGATGTGGTGATTCTCGAAGAATGAGCGATCGGAGTGGTATAGTAAAAGCAAAATATGGTTACATACTTTGGGTGGGATGTTGACTCTAGAGAGCCCAAGGTTTATTAAGGAGGGGCAAGGACTAAATTTACGGGATTAAATTTCTTAAAGAGGGAAAAATTGTGACGACTTGAATTTTTACCGACTGGATTCATGAGTGAAATAGTTAATGATGGGAGTAAATTCTTAGAGATTATTAATTGAATTGTGGTGCGGTGGATTATTTAAGTGTGATGTTGAATTTTTTAGTGCGATATTTTTAGACGAACCACTGGTATTAATTGAGTGATAGTTTGGGTAAAACCAAGTTCCAACATGAAGTTAGTTCACGATTAAACCGCAAAGCCTTGGGTAGCCCTAAACCCACCACCTCTAGCCCTATAAAAGCATTCCAATCTCTCTCTCTTTCTCTCTCTCTCTCTCTCTCGAGGACATCACCCCCTCACTTTTCTTTCCTCTACTTCATCTTCTTCTTTTCTTCTTTGGTTTCTCTGCCTGAATGCCCAGCCCTGACGTCACCACTTCTTGCTCAATCCCTCCATGACTGGCTTAGCTTCCTCCGTTGCTCAGCCCTTACCAAAGATCAGTCGTACGAGCTAGCCTCTCCTCTAGGCTGGACCTCATGCGATATCCATCGAAAGGAAGAGGCAGTCGAGCTTCATTCTTTGTCATCTAAGCTCCCATTTTCTTTGTACAATCCTAAGGCAAGTGTCCATCTATTCCTACCACTAATTTGCTCATTTATCGTTCATCCGAGTGTGAATTGTTGGATTGGAAAATGGGTATGACGATGAGTTGAATTGGTTACATGGTGGGGAAAATAGCATTTCATGTGCGATCCATTACTTGCATTGGCATGTATTGGCTTTGGGCAAGCTGGATATGTGAGTAGTCTTGATTTGGGTCGGTTTGTGAGGAATCAAATTTGGACTCTAATGGATGTTTCGGCCATGAAGTGTGGGAAAAGATTCACGAACATAAGTGTACAATAAACTATACACAGAATAAGAGTTTAGAGTTGAGAGAAATTACACACAAAATGTGACAGTCTGGAAATTCGACCTAATTATCGGAATTTCAATATAGAATGGATATATTTCATTAATACGCTCTAATCGATTCTCACTCAGAATTAGCTACTCTGAGACGACTAACCGAATGGGAATGGCAACATAGGATACTAAAATACGTAAACGCACGTAAATTCCTAAACAGCCACCTATTGATCTGAGATTTCGATAGAGTCGTTATTTGATGAATTTGGCCATGAAATGAATTTCCGATCTTGGACAATCAAATTTTTATGAAGGTTACAATGGAGAATTGATTCAGTTGCAATGGCGTCGCCAGTTGGTCAGACAGCCGGAGAACATCGTGAAGCAAGGCGTGAGAAAGAATTTTACCGAATTGCCCCCGGTCTATGCTCAGTCCTTAGATTGAGAGAGTGATTATAATTATGATAGAATGAGCACGTCAGTGTAGTGAGAATATTAGTCTGAGGTTCGTTCGCACTCGGGGCCCGATCAGTACATTTGGCACGCATCTCAAGGAAATGTCTCATCGGTTGTCCCATCATCAAGTCTTGTCAATCAATCAATCAATGTCAAATCATGTCATTTCAAGATCCAATCAAGTCAATCCATCAATTGTCCATCAATTATTAAAACCCCATAACCTAACCTACCTAGCCCACTAACTCAATTTTTGAATTTTTGTTCTCATTCCCATTATAATCTCTACATTCTCTCTCTCCCTCTCATTCTCCCATTTTCGGCAGCCCTCCCCCTCCTCTCCTCTCTCCCAAAATCCTCTCCCTCTCCTCTCTTAACTTCGGCCGGCCACCGCCCAAGGAAATGCCGTCGTCGCCGCCGTTCCACCACCACCGTCGGCCACCACCACGCCTCCTCATCCTCTAGGTAAGTCTATTGACCCTTTTGTCTCTTCATTTTCATGGCCTTGGAGACCCGTTTGAGCCGCGACAGCCCCCATTTTCGTCATCTCCTCCGTTCGACATTTTTGTTCTGACGAAACTCCGGCTACGTAAACTTGTTCCACTTGATTCCTTAACCCCTCTAACATGAAAAATCATCATTTTTAGGTGTGCAAAGCCTCTCGAAGCCACCGGAACAGCCCCCTTCGTCGCACGCCCTCTCCCTCTCTCCTTCGGCCGTGAGCCGTTTTACCTTCGCGGGACACCGCCGTCGTCGTCGCCTTCCACACCCCATTCCGATAAGCAAATCTACTAATCCTAGCCTAGGAATATTGTATGTGACTTGGTTTGGATGGTAGATTGCATAGCATATGATAAATGATTAGAAAAGTGTGTAAACGGTTAGAACGGTTTAGGCAGGTTTAGGGTTCAAGGAAGATCGGGCTGATTTGCGAGCCTTAAGCCGCGGCAATAGGCGTGAGAATGATGTATGTGGGCTGTAGAAATGTCATTGGGGCATGAATGTGAGAGGTAAAGTTGGTTAACGGGCTAAATAGTTTATTTGGGCTTAGATGGGCTAGTTGGGTTTAACGGGCCTAGGTTGGATTCTCATGGATAAAGGCTTGGGCTTGTGTTATAGAGCTTAATGGGCTATCCAAGGAATTAATTGAGTGAAAATTTTGCAAGCCCAAGTGTGGTTATGGGTCGCAAGTCAATTTGGACTTAATGGGCTAGCTTGGGCTAATGGGCCCAAAGTGTGATTTTAGGTGTAAGGGTTTGAGCTTGGTCTATTGGGCTTAGTGGGCCGCCTAAGGATTAATGTGAGTGAGGTTGTGAACCCAAAGTGGGACCCGTGGGCCATGAGCGAAGGGATGGTTAATATGGGCTGAATTGGGCAAATGGGCCCGAAGAGCTTAACACACAAAGCTTGAATGAGGCGAAGTAGTCTTGATTTAGGGGATGTAAACATCAGTCCATGGGATGATTTGAGATGAAATTGGGAGCCCAAGTGTGATTTCTAGGCCATGAGTGAATGATGGGCCGAAATCGGGCTAGAGAGGAAACTTGGGCCGAGAAGGCTAGATTAACTACGTTCAGCGCCTCGATGGGAATTAATTGAACATGTGCCTTAATGAATGTGTTTTGATAGTAACTCATGGCATGCCCGCATTTTGTACGTACATTGAATGGTTCGTCTGGGAGATTGTGCTCTATGCATTTTGGCATATGTGACGTGCAATGATTTGACTGTAAGCATGGCATTCATTCACACCCGGCGAGATAAGGGAGAGGGATGGCCTCAAGGTGTGTTTGCGCGGAGAAGTTAGAGAGATAAGCGTGCAGACCTAATGTACCTGGTAGAGGCACGGTGCGCCCGGACATGCGCGGCACGGGGTAGCTGGAGTGATAAGCGTGCCAATCCGATGTTTTGGGTTGGGGCACGGGCTTGAAGCGTACGATACACTAGCCAAACCTGAGGCGTGCTTACGCGAGTTGTATGGTATTCTGATACCTGGCATTGAGCATTGTGCAATGAGTATCGGGAATTGAGCACTGAGCCTGAAATGGTGGTATGCTATATTTGTACATCCCTGCATGTGAACTTATTTCCCAACCATGCATGGTTGTTAGTTGATTTGGGTCGCGTATATTGTATCCCATTTGCGCCACTGACGAGAGAGGACTGATTTAGGGAGTACCAATTAGCCTTAGAGTTATAGGTTAAGGCCGAACCGACATGCATACCCTATCCTACATTAGGATTAGTAGTGAGCTTATTGAGTCTTTGACTCACTAGCGTTAGTTGTCAATCTTTTCAAACCCCCGACCGTAGCAATGAGTATTCCACCAATATTTTTGGACTCCCCGTGGAGGTGGAGACAGACGAGAGTTATTTTGCTGAGACTGATGGCACTATATGGGCTAGACACCTTACCACTGTATGGGTAGACTCTAGAAGTCCGCTCCTGGTACCCATAGATACGAGGCGTAGATGGTTAGGAGAGATCAGGTGTTCAGAAGACCTGCGCGAGCCTTCGATATACCGATCGAGGAGATGGGAGATCCTTTCATCCTGCGTCCCACGACCTTTGGTGGAGAGATCATAGACCCTGAGTCGAGCGAGCAGCTGCCACCACCAGGGCGTATGGAGATTGATGGCCATGAGGAGGGAGACCCTATGGACACCGAGCCTTCCTCTCCTGAGTATGAGGAGGACCCCGAGGAGCTGCCCTAGCAGTCGGATTGGAGTGACACTGACCAGAAGTAGACCTTTAGGTTAAGAGGTCTAGCTGAGCATGGATTTTGAACCGTATATTGTATTTTCCTTTTGATGGTTTGTACCCCAACGCTTGATGATATTTATATATGTACTGGTCGTGTTTATTGACGTGTCCCATCTCTCCCCTACCCCATTATTGTGTGTACATGTATTGGGTTGGAGTTTCGCTTCCGCAGGTTAATGTTTGGCACCAGCGTCGTCTAGCCGCAACGAATTTCCTGGGTCGTCGTAGATCGTGGGCCAGGCGGACGTAGATTGGTAAACAGATTAGCGGGATGTCACGAGCCCATAGGGTTCAGGGCGTGACACAAAACTTATAGTGGTTCGGCTTAGATAAGCCTACATCCACTCTCTCACGCTGATAATCGATTTACTGGATTTCACTATATAAATCATCAAAAGGTCCCAAGAGATGTCACACTTTTTTACTCTTAAAAAATCTCTCAAAGATAAGATTTATAGCTCACGAGAACAAGAATATGTGAATATGAACAACTCAACTCTTTGAAATTATACCTTACCAAAAAAACTCTTTGAAATTATAAGTCATGATCTCTCTTAGCTAGTCATCATGGATCTTCGTTTTATACTCCTTCACCTCCAAAATAACCATTAGATAAATCTTCAAAGGATCGCTCTTCAATAACTGATTGAACGCAATCAATCTTGATTAAATGAGACTGTATCTAGAAAGATTTAGTAGCTGTTGGAGCAGAGTTTGAACCCTTTAGATTCAATTGCCCATATAAATAAATCCTTACTTTCCATAAGTAGAGTTTATTTAAATCTTCAAGATATCTTGTTCATGGAAGGTAATATCCAATCAAAGATATTCTCCTGACTTTGATTGAAAAATAATCTTGTCAATCAAAGATTACAGACTTCCATAAATAACACGGTTAAATCGAAACCCTACGAAACGTGGGTCTTCAAAATCTGGAAAGAGTATCTTGCAGAATCTGAACATAATCCAGAAGTAGTCTTCAGAAGTAGAATAAGCTCTTTGAATTTGAACAGATTAGAACCGTGACTTTGAGCTTTATAAAAATCCTTATGGATGTGTCACATAAGTCTTTTCAAGGATAAGTCTTCAAAGGCAACACCACTCTTCATCTGAATAACGGGACTTAACTATTTAGAGATAAGTATGTGAGAGCTCTAACTTGAGTCTGAACACCAAGTTTGGAGTAATATAAGCTTTTATTTACATGTTCAATCTTGCAACAAAAGTTTATTTGCATTAACCAGATTCTTTCTAAGGAATGATAGTCTTATCAGAATCAAATATTCAGAAGAAGGTTTTCTCAACAGAAGAAGAAACAAGATTTTGTTTCTTTTTCTTCTTTTTTGCTTTTACTTTTCTTTTTCTTTTTCTTTCTCTGGATAGTGTTCTATTTCGATGGAACAATGGAACTTGCTCTTCAAAACTTAACTTTTACGTTGACCAGACCAGTGGAAATTTCAAGAAAAATCACCGCTTGGAGTTCGCTCCAAAAATCTTTCTTTTCTTTAGCCAAGAACCTCACACACTTTGGCAGGGATGCACTTGTTGGGATTCACGTAACATGCATAGAAAAAAATGAACAATAAAGCAGCGAAAATAAAAAAACCCATACATGTATCTCTAAATACATGTGATCATGCGCGTTGTGCATTTTTAGGACAAATGCACGATCAACAACCACTAATCATGCATTGCACAGGTCAGCAAGAGTTGCTAACCGTGGTCAATAACTTTTTGCTGACCATGTGCATTCAACAACTAATTAAATGCACTTTCTTTTTTTAATATTATTATAATAAATTGTGCTAACCATGTTCGTTGCACGCACATTAATATGTGCGTGCAACATCAAAAAAGAAGGTATATATATAAATATATTCATAAATTATATCTACATATAATTTAATAAAAAACAAAATAGTGCGACCACATGCGTGCATTTTAGATACATCAATGTGTCTATTTTAAGAGTGCGCACACATCATATGTACGTACGACCATGACCAAAAATAAGAATCAAATTTAATTTAATTTCAATTCGACAAATTCGATAGTCGTGATTGCAACATATTTGCAATATCATATTTTCCGTTCATCGTCGTCATGTATTGGTTAAAGTGTGTAACATCCCTAGATTTATTATTGAGCACTAACACATTAGTACTTCCAAGAGAATTGATTGTCCCAATCAACCACTAGATCCTACAAGTCATGAGTGACATCTAACAATATGTCATGGCTACGTAGACAGTGTGAATATTTTAAGAACATGATGAACCTGTCAGCTCTAGTTACAGTGTAATTCAATCCCTCTATCTTACTATGTCTCGATTGAATAAAGGCCATGGAATATTTTTATGCCACCAATTTGATCATATGTACAAATCTAATTTATATGCATTTGTACGAGACAAAAACATTTTATTCTCGACTACACCCCGGTCGAGGATTTTAATTCATTGTCATAACTAGATCGCATAGGACATCATACCTTGCATGTAATAAGAAGACAAATTCCATTTTGCGCACACATGTGACTTTGTATGTACACAAACTATAACCATCAAGAATAGAGATGGATCAGCGAACCACCAATATGCACACTTGTGAACCATAGCCATCCAACGTACAAGTCAGCATTGTACCTTAAGTCTAAGGATTATTTACACAAGACTAGAGTATGAAAATTAGACATTGACCACGTTAAAAACTTCCATGTTGCTAATCGTTAAATGCATGTCACATTTAGTGAAATTGTTTGGTACAAGCACCTGTGTTCCAACTCAGGTATCGCGATACCTAATGACTTGTGACTCGTCATTCCTTTAAGTATCCAATACTTAAAAGCGAAGTTAAGAACACACTGGTCTCAACAGAATCATTAATATCCACTCAATGATCCATCGATCGGAAACAGTTTAAAGATTCAGTCTAATTGTAAACCTGCCACACATATTCTTGACGTCTCAAGAAGAGGTTTAGTCACAACTGATATTATGGAATTTATTCATATATATAAATAATTGGACAAATAAATAAACACGTCTTTGCCATTAATTCAATAATGAATTGAAATACAACCGAAATCCCTAATATGTAACATTACATAGTTGCTTTAGGACGTATATCTAACAGCACTCATGGTGAGTTTGACTGATCATCGGATTATGCAGTAGCTCAGCTTCACAATGGACTGGCATTGAGGCTTTGGTGAACTTGCGATGGGCGTCATAGCAAAGCTAAGCATTGGTTAGCAACATGGTTGAGATAACTGCAGAAGTCTTTTCCTGTAAGAAAAAGTAGTCAAAATAAAGCAAAGTTAAAGAATATTCAATTTAGAACATGGACATCCCTCTTTTGTGTTATCTTCCTTTGGTTTCTTCATAAAAGAAAAATCTCATGTTTGTTCTTCTTAATGGCTGACACTTTGCGTATTGTCACCTCTTCTTCTCCTCTTGCCTCTCAATGTGCTGTGACTTCAATGTGTATGAAGGAACCCCACTTTTGGCCTTGTATTTTTGACTTGTGACACCCTAGAGAATACGCCAGAAGAAAGCCTCCTGCTTTTTCTATCATATGTGTAACAATTTTGTGGCCACTCAATATGCCACGTTTTTATAATGAATTGTCCTCATGTGACACTCAGCTATGGATCAACAACAAGCGCGTTAGAGGATTGATGATAAAAAAGACTTCGTAACCTACAAAATAGAAAAATATCTAAGTCAAAAATTGGTTATGTGGAAAATAGCTTTGTCTCCTGTAATCCTTGATGTTCAGCTCATGGATTCATTATTATCACACAGCGAAGGGAGGTCAACAATGTTGTACTATGCGACTTCCGGAATCAACAACTAGAGAAACGGTGTGGAGGTGTTAGAGGTACAGCTTCATCGTCGGCTATAATGGGATCAGCTCGGGTAGACTCAATGGGATCTGCTGGATTCCTTAGAAGGCTCACCAAAGCTATTAGGCACCGTCTAGTTGTTGTTGAAATTGCGGGAAGTTGATCTTCACGGCAAGGAACTTCGCTAAGAATGCCATGAAATGCTACAAGAGGGTAGAGAAATCACAAATTCTTGTGGATTCTCAGAATACCTAGAAGAATTCATCAAAGAAGATTTTCCATAGATATTGAATATTTTTTTTAAAGAAGAAGAAGAAGAAGAAGAGAAGGCCTCCTACGCACCCCCCCACCCTCTTTTCTTTTGGCATTTTGTCTTTTGGCTTTTGGTATGTGCAGAACCTAGAGAACTCCTTGATCTCTGTTGACATTAGACTACAAGTGGATGTCTGACCGAATAGTCCTCACTACACACACAAAGAACAGAATCTAAGCATCACCGTTTCATCACCATCTTCAATCTCCAAGGGTTGCTACAATATTTCTCTCAAAGCTCCCACTTACAATCTCTCCATTGTGGCCGTGTATTCTCTCAAATGGCAGTGAAAAATTTGAATTGCCTTTCTCGTTTGTGAAGCATAAGCATGATTATTTAAGGTAAATTAGGTCAAGTTAGGGGATCTAACTTATGACTCTTTATGAAATAGATCCTGAATCACAAGACCTTTTTTAATTAAGCCTCGAAGGACTCAATCACTCTTAATTAAGTTCAAATCAGCCCATATTCCTTAAAAATCTTTGGCACCAGCTCAATTCAAATAATTCAATACGTTCAAAACCTTAAATTAAGTCCAACCACTGCCGGTCAGGATAATATGCAAAATGTAATATGATAAATGCTAAAATTAAACTATCCTGGGTGAAAACTATAAAAATGATTTAATATATTTTTTTGTTAGAGATTAAGGCTAGTCTCTAATTTTTTATGCAATTTATGATAACACAAAATTTGAGTGTCAACAAGAACCACTCAGTGTGTTTTCATGTCTTGTCCAAATCATTTGAAGGGATATCATTTTTATAATCCCAACGAAGGTACAAGAATTGTGGATTCACAAACAGTAAAGTTACTAGAGCTGATGTGGCTGAAAAAGGGAAGTTGTCATAGAA
>JAGVVM010013959.1:0-10941 GCA_019149425.1 Psidium friedrichsthalianum
GGATTTGCCGATTTCACGTGGGGGGCGATCAAAAGGGGAGGGAGGGGCGCATTCGATACTTAGTGCGGGGGAGGTTGGCCTGTTTGACGGCTAGGGGGGGGGGGGGGTGGGGGGTCGGCATTCAAGTTAGAATTTTTCCTAATTTAAATGATCCTAGGGAACATCTCAAGTATAATGCCAAGTTAGATAAGGAGGGGAGGGCAAATCCTTATAAACACGGGGGGGGATGCGTTTAGGCCATATCTAGGAGAATTTAAAGACGGGATAGAGCATTGTTACCTAGTTTCGAGTATGATGGTTTTCAATTCGAACCGAACGGCAACGGTGTCGAGCATTGGGGGGTTGGTCTGGCGGTGGCGTGCCGAGGTGAGAGTGGCGCTGGTTGCCCAAACGGTGGGAGTTGGGGTTTGAGGGGGGCACTTTCGGATGAACGCAGAGTAGCGCCTGTCGGGGCTTGGCCACAGTACGGCGAGGTGCCGGCCACCATGCAGGGAACTCGATCGGGAAATGACATCTGGCATAGGACTTTTCCTTCTCGAGCCTTCCTCTTCTTTGTTTTCACAAGAGGCTCCGAATTCGTTTTCTTGTTCTCCTCTCAATGAATTGCCGCCCTCTAATTTGTGAAGACCTAATGACATTATGTAGTAGATCCTTTGGGCTAGATGTCGATCATAAGGGGCTTAGGTTTTGGCTTTAATCTTTTTTTTTTTTCTTTGGAATGGGTGGTCAAAGTTTTAGCTTTAGCTAACATAACAGGTTTTAGGCTCGCCTTTTGTTTTCACGAGTAAATGTAAGCATTTTTTCTGAAAATTTTTCGAAAATTTATTTTTAGGGACAATGACATCGTTTTCTTCTGTTTATAAACTTGAAACAAAAAATCAAAAAAAGTTTTTCGTCAGTTTTGGTGATAGAAAATCGATTTGATTTTTTCTCGGGGGGGGGGGGGGGGGGGGGGGGGAGATTCATGGACTCCTTGATTAGATGAACGAGTGGTTTCTGTTTTTATTCATTTTTAATTTTTAAAGTAATTAAATTTTTTGATGGGGGGGGTGATTTAGCCTGTTTGGGGGCTGAGGGTTGGTTTTCGCTCGGGTTGGGGAGGGGGGGGGGGGGGGGGGGGGGGGAGGAGAGGGGGGGTTAGTTTTTTTTAAAATTTCTCGGAGTGTTTCATTTGGTTTGGCGGAAGGGGTGGGGGCGGGTCCACTGACGGCGACGGGCCGAAGGCGCATGGCGTGATTGGCGATGCAGGCGATGGGCTTCGGATCTATGCCAAAACAAATGGTGGTGGGCGGTGGCAGAGGTAACTGCCGGGGGATGGTTGGATGAAGGCGTGCACAAAAAAAAAAAAACGGCAGGGGCGGGGATGTGGGGGGAGGGGGGTGGGGCGGGGAGCCACGTGGGGGGGTGGAGGGTGTGTACAGGCGGGGGGGGGGGGGGGGGATGTGGGAGGCGTGCCGAGTGAGAACTACTAGGATGGAGACGTGCGTGTACGTCGACGACATCGTCAAAGGTGCAGCTACCTTTCGAGTTCCTTAGCTCATATCGTTCCGACTGAACATGGTCTCGGAATTTGTAAACCATGAATGTTGTAAACGCACAACTGGTTTCGTGTCGGGGGTGCGCGGATCAAAGAGGAGCCGCGGGAAATAGAGGAGCCAGGGATAGCCCAAAAAAAAAAAGAAAGAATTATATGTAATCAATCATTTTATTCCTTATGTTTTCTTTATTTTCTACCTGACATTAGCAGGGATCTTGAAAGCCAGTCGCTGGTGCAGTTCACTCGGGATTTTGATTAGCTTCCTGTCTGTCTTAGAGTAGCAAACTGGGGAGATGATGTAGTACAGGTTGCGTCATTTCGCCGCATACGATGAGTGGAGTTTTATGTTTTGATTTGCCTGGGACCAGGCGAGGCCTGAGCTCGCCGAGCCTTGTCCATGGGTATGCGTGATTGGCCGAGGATCCTCGGCCACGCACGCTAACCGCCGAGGTCCATGGTTGGGGCGGGATAAAGAAGGAGGAAATAAGGAGAAAGAAGAAAAGAAATTAAAAAAAAAGGAGCACCGGGTGGATAGGGGGGTAAATAGAAATATGAAAAGAAAGTAAAAATTAATTCTAAAAAAAGAAAGTAATGAAAGAAATGTTGAATGAAAGATGAGGAAAATGTCCTTCTACTCTCTCAAAAGAGGAAAGAAAAACATTTTCATAACTAGGTAGGGGGTATGTGACTTATTTTTAGGGAACCAAAACAATGGAAAAATGTCCAGGAAGCAGGTTTTAATTTTAGTGAAATTTTTGCGAAATAATCGAGAGCTTTAAATCCTTAAGTTAACTGTTTTCCCTTAATCAAGAGGGGGGGGGGGGGGAAGGGGAACATGTTAAGAGGTGAGGCTGGATAGGGCTTGACGTATATGGAGGGGAGCCAATGTGGGTGGCTATCCCGTCTTGTTGTAGATGTGGGGAGTTGCTGAAGCCATGCAATGAGGGGAGGGGGGGGGGGGGTGCCGGGGTCTGGGTGGTCTAGAACGGGGGGCAGAAACTGGCGGTTCGGTAGTGTTGGGGGGAAAGAGGCGTAAGTTGTTGAATTTATGGATCTTGCGGATGGGAGCTGTCTGATATCATTTAAAAGTTTGGTAAGATCGGAGTAAGTCCAAGAGAAAAGGGGGGGGGGGGGGGGGGGGTTTGGGTTGAGGTGGTTAAAAAAGGCTGTAATGGAACTGGGTTTGGGAGGAATCAATATGGGTGAGGTTAATTTTTAATGTATGTCTGAGGGTTACCGTGGAGAAGAGAGGATACCATGGGGGGGGGGTCGGGGTTTTTGGCGCAAATTCGGAGTTTTTGGGGGAGTCGGGCTGTTTTAGGGGAGACGATGCAGAGGGGTCGTTTGTTATTATGTCTGCGTTGGGGTCTAATAAGTAAACAGGTACGGGACACCAGAACGACTAATCTCTCCGAGTGGGTGGGGGGGGGTGCCGTAGGGTCATAAGAATAGCAAACTAGGCATTTGTACTCTATACAAGATGGGTGTGAGAGTCCGCGAGTTAGAACCAAATCAATAGCTTTTCCGAACGGGAGCGAGGGGCAAGCGCGAGCGTGGTTAAAGAAGGGAGGTACAGGGGGGGGAAATGGTGTCATATCATGTACTGATAAGCAGTCCAAAAATAGGTCCTTATTGTCCTTCCACGTGCCGGTGCATAATGCCCATCAAACCTCATCTGACTCAGCCAAAAAAAAAGAAAGGGAAAGAAAAGAAAGCGCCGCGACAGGTCCGTATTTAAAGAACTCTGAAGATTCCTTTACTGTCGGCAAGTGACGGTCCATATTAACCTAGGCAGGAGTGCACCCCCCAGAGTGAGAGATATCATCTGTGTTCATCACTGTATCTTGTCGAATCGATCGCACATAATTTTACAATGGCAGATTAGTTTTCGAAGGAGTGAAAGCGCGCTTCTATATTACAACCGTGTTTTGTTATTTTGCGTTCTACTTTTCTTTGTTCATTCGATTATGTTAAATTGTTACGATCGAAAGATGTAAATCACGAGTATTATTATGAATTATGAACAGCATCCCTCTTTTTTAAAAAAAAAGGTGACTGTCAACCTGATTATCATTATATAATTGTCATGTTCAGGAAAACGATGTTCCTGTACAATCAGAGAAGCCACTAGATTTGTCAAAAGCTTGTATGGTTAAAAGTGAGGATGATTTTTTATATTTAGGTGCTGTCCTCAAAATGATATTTGCGAATGTTCAATGACAATTGTGCTTCCGGGCACAAATTGATGTCTTTAAGTAGAACACTTTCGACCAAATTGGCTATATCCACCAATACTCGCACTCATAAATTGCTGGCATTCACGGTGACAGATATGTGTCTTCGGCGAACAAGAAAAGAACGTGGAATCAGAATCGAAAGAGGTTGTTACGTACGTCGTACATCTCTCTCTAGTACAATACTAAATTGTAACATATTCTACGTGTAATCAGATCAAATGTGTGAAAACTTATTGATCATGTGGTGCATGCCACGGGATGTACGATCAAATGACATCAAACGCATTTCGCGTACATCGATGTGATACCGCGCACGGTGGGAACTAAGTGCCACACCATGGGAGCCACATTTTCTTTTGGGGGGGACAAAGAAGTATTATGAATTGAAGTGAAACTTAAACACAGAGCCCAGACTATGGGCATCAAAACATATAGAAGATCCCAAAGAAATTTGGGGGGATTAGTTATCCCAACATGAAATAAAGATCTAGATCTATGGGGCTTTACAGACCCAATCCGCTCCACAGTCAGCTTGCCTAGAGCATGGACTAAAGAAAGGCTCTTAAATCGGCCATAATGCAACGGGCTTCGAGTTAGAGATTGCGTAAGTCAGACAATCTGACTCTAGTTCAACCACTTCATACTTTTTCGCTTCGAGGGGAGAGAGGGTTCGAAGGAGAGCTAGGTTTCACCTTGAAGAGCGGAAGACGCTGGAGCCGATTCAACCATCCGTCCGCAGAGCTCCAGATGTGTCTCGGATGATACAGGCAACAGAGGCTAAGGACGAACCTTCGACAAAAGAGGCGTCAAAGTTGGCCTTTAACGCTCATCCCTTTGGGGGGTCCGAACACCATGTGAATCCTCACGGGATGAGTCGAGATCTTGCCTCTTCACATTCTATTTACACCAATTCCTAAGTAGTTGGCATGCTGATTCCACGATGTTTGCTGGCTCAGGTTTACACCTTCGAAAAATGAGTTCATTCCTTGTTTTCCAAATACCCCACATAACTGCAGTTACTAATTCGAACGACGGTGTTTGGGTCGATTTTCTTTCGAATTTGAGTATCCATTCTTCAATTCTGGATAAACCCTTCTTGATATGTTGGTCCGTAGTGGAGGGTTGGACCAGACTTCAGATGTCCACAGACATAGCAGAAACATATGTTCCACTGACTCTGGCCCTAGTTTGCATATTGGGCATATAGCTTTAGGTAAAAATTTCCTTCTGAACAAGTTCTCGCATGATGGAATTGCATTTTGACAGATATTCCATGTAAAAATTCTGACTCTCGACGGGGAATTCATATGACAAATTCTGTTCCATAACTTCCGGGGTGGCTGAAATAATGATGATGAATGAGGTGTTGTTGAGAAAAATCCCTAAGTAGTTTTGAAGTCGACAAAACAATCCATAATCTCTTATATCTGAATTAATATGATGAAATATTTATCTTGCAGATTATTCAAAGGTGTGGGATACGCAGGATTGAATCTCGATGTTCTGAGGGGCTCAGACGATATTCTAAGGGACTCAGATGTTGTGCGAGGAGCTCAGACATTGTGCTAGAGCGCAAATGATGAGTAGGAAGCGCAAATGATTGAGTAGGAAGCGCAGATGATTAAGTAGGAAGCTCAAACGTTGTAACATAGCTCAAGATCTGAGAAAATATTTCATAGGCAACAATCAGATTATCAAGAGATCTATTTCAAGATAATTTAATTGACATATTATATCATCACAACGATTAGCAACCAAGCTGGATTCATGCTTGAAGATTCTCAATCATAAATATCAATCTAGGACGTGGATTAAGAGAGATGAGGATGTCTCACTTAATGAAGTAATCTTTGATAAGCATCGGCATGAAGTTATCTTTGAGCCAGGAGATTTTATTTGGGCTTATGTGCCACTGGAGCATCATCCCATCAAAAGCTACAACAAGCTTAATGAACGAAAGCTTGGTCCCCTCGAAGTTCTTGAGTGCATCAATCCTAATGCATATCAATTAAAGCTTCCTTCTCACATGAGGATACATGACTTATTCAACATTCGGCATTTAACACCTTATGTGGGTGATTCATCTGATGATGACATGAATTCGATGACGAATTCTTTAAAGAAGGGGAGGATGATGCTGCTCGCATTGAAAATAAGCTCATTCAACCGAGGAAATCAGCCTACAGTCGACCTCGACAAGTCAAAGGACATAAATCGGTAACGAAGAGTCTCATCCACAAATCCACCCCATAATAAAGACGTTGTCATTCTCTTTGCATTGGAAGCTTGCGAGTCTACCCTATAATAAAGACTTTGTCATTCTTTGCATTGGAAGCTTGAAAATGCCTTGGGATAGCCACGAGGATGTTGGGAAATATTTCACTCTTAATAGCTTCTAGTTTCTAAGAACTTTAATATTTTGTGATTTCTATAATGTTCTACATAGTCTAGCTTCTTTTCATTTGTTTCTCTTTGGCTATAAATGCCATCTAATTTCTGTAGACAACAAATAATTTTGATGAATGAAATTTGCTTTATGAAATTACCTTGAAGAGTTTATTCCCCTGAAAACCTAGAAGAATTTTCACTTCGGGCTTGAAGAGTTGGGAGTTTTGAAAATTATGCATCATTGAAGAGTTGCAGTCATCGATATAGAAGAATCAATGTCCTATTCACTTCCTTGGAAGCTTGAAAGAGCAGCCATCGAAGTTTCTATCTCCTCTCTATTCTATTCCTGTTTTGTCTATTCACATCCATCCATTCCCACCTCGATTTCATCCATCCCACAGTGTTTAATAGAGAAAACTCACACAAAAAAGTTGTATGTAATTACTGTTCATTCTGGTCCATGTGTGCAAGTTGCTCTCCCAATCCTTTTGTCGAATAGCCTATCTCAAGGCTACATCATAAAGTAACCAAATGTGAGCGAACTATGCTGGAATTTAATCGAAGACATAATACTCAAGATTGAGACACACTGGAATTTGATCGACAACACAAATTTGAAATGTATAGCTATGAAAGATAAAGTGCAATACAAGAAAGTAAAGACAAAGTAAATTATTTGATTTGTGCAGGGGAACTTTGAAGATACCATGTGGCTATTTAAAGACTACAATCGCTGGTGATCAACGGAGGTTACAAAGGGAGGCTACAAATAGAGGCTACAAATGGGGGTTATATATAGTGGTTATAAGCAAATGTTACAAAAAAAAAAGTTACCAACAACAAGTTACAAATGATTATCGACGGTTTCTTGCACTCCACTAGCTTGATGATTTCCTTGACTCTACTGTGTTGACAGTTGCTTTATTCCACTACGTTGATAGTAACTTCTTTGATGGTTGCATCCGAGATTATCGACTCTATTTTTTTTTTATTCCTTCAAGATGTGGATTCATCACGTTGTTGACAATTTTATCCATACATTATCAAATTCTGCTCTCATCAACTAAGTTTTTCACATGTTGATAATAACAAAAAAAAATTGCCATGTTCTGGTGCAAAAACCAAGCTCGTGTTAGATTCGCTACTACGTGGAAACTTCCTATTTCCATCTTCTTGCACTATTATTTCTATTTGTAATGTTGGGGGATGCCCCTAACCTTATGTAATTCATCTGATAAAACTTACATTTTACATAAAAGAAAAATAGAAAATGGATGGTCATCTAATCCACAAACATAAGCATTTCAATTACGTAAATATAAGCAAAACTTGAGAGCACTCTTGGTCATTCTCTCTCCAGGTTAGAGTGTTTATCAAGGAGAACGTAAATATATAACACCATGACATCAGGAACATAAATTACATTGGCTACTAGATTATCAGGCTCAGGTTCCCGCTTCCTTCATTTCAAAAGTTCAATTTGGGCTTAAGCCCAATATTTTTTAGGACAAAAGTTGTCCTTCAAGCCCATAAAACTCAAGAGGTGTTTGTCCATTATGATCGCACAACGTGTTGTCCTTTTCTTAACCCAAACAAATTTCATTGCACTGCATTGTGTGAGCAAGATATGATATTTCGAGGTTATACTTTTTCCGACAATAGGAGGGTTCATCTTATTCATGGATCGTTCCATGAAATTGATACAATTTTAACATCTTAGCATCATTTAGACGAAAATAGACTCGAATCTTCAATTATTTAACATGTATTGCAATCTTCACAAAGAAACTTACTATGCCGTAATATAGGGAATAAGACATGAGAAGTGCCAAGACTTTTCTAAAGCACTCACTCCAATGTGAAAAAAATTTTTAGTGATCACTTAAATGCAACTTTGGTAAATAAAAATCATTTAAGTATCATCGGTGGCTAGAAAATCTGACGTGGTAACATGGCTCACCAGAGAATTTCAATCGACAAAAAAGGATGTCGTTGGCCTTGTTCTTCCCGAAATTGACAAATCATGGCTAAATTAGAGCCAAGAAACAAACCCTAAACCTCATCATCCATTAAAACTGATCACCTACGGGAGAGAGCAAGAGCCCGGAAGAAGCAAAGTCAAGGTCATTGAAGAAGAGAAGTTGTGACACCTTGAGTGGGCGAGAAAGATGAAGCAGAGAGAGAGGGGACAGACCACGCACCCACATACCCCCAAAACCCAAACCAACCACCCACCCCCCCGGCGGATCATCAAAGCCTAACTCTGCAACACTCTTCCTTTAAATTGGGTCTCACTCTCCCTCCTCCTCTTTTGGACTTATTATGTGCCAAAACACACCTGATGTATCCATCTAAATTTCCTATTTAAATGAAATGTTGCTTTTCCGACCAAAAAATACTGGTCTCCGTCACTGTTTTTTCTTATTGCACAAAAAGTAAGAGATTCGAGTGATTATTGTTCTAGTTCAAGGTGATTCTTGAAGTAAAGCAAATAGAGAGACATTATGTAAAGTTTCCCATGGTTGCTGACGGTTGGGTGGAAAAAATTATCAAAACAATTTTAAAACTATTGCAATTGAGTCAATTCAATCCTAAACTGTTTTTTGGATCAATTGAGTCCTAAACCTTTTTGCATTTGTGTCAATTGTCATCGATGTTTGAATCACCAACTCTTACAGATGCGCTCAAGACTGAACACTTTCCTTTTAGGAATTTTCTACTCTAATCGCCTGAGTCAAGTTCTTCTTCGTGGGGATAATGGTGTAGCACTAGACGAGAATACAGTTTAGTTCAAATTCTTTTCAAGTTTATTAGTATTTGATCAAAGTTTAGGCTGTAGTTATTTCACTAAAAAAATCCATGACAAAGGAAAATAATTTTTCATGGAAATCATTTTCAATGAGGATAATTAGATTTCATTTATTAAGTGCTTTATTGATTTTCTAAAAGGCTTTTGGAGGCCTAAAGCCCTTGGAAAAAAAAGTCAGAGTGTTAGGTAAAATTTTTTGGTGCACTTTGGGGAAATGCTAGCATTTAGAAAGGCTAAAAATCTAATGAACGTTGTAGTATTTTCGGAAAGCTATCTCCAGAGCTTTAATGAGCTTTTTTTCCCCCTTCCATCTTGTCATCGCTGGCTTTCTCGTATTCCTTTCCTTTACCCTCGCTGAGGAAGTTCGTGGCTGGTAACAAAGGAGGTGGAGGGACGCTAGCGTTGGGTCCCATGGGGTCACAGGCCATCACCGGTGGTCACCTGGGGTCGTTCGCAATCGGCAATGGTCTCCTGGGGTGGCGCCACACGCCGGCGGTTGCCTAGGTTTTTTGGTCTCTCGCTGAACCCAAATCTGAGTTCCAGTTGCAAATCTAATTGTTGGGTTGATGTCCTGTGACGTCCCGGAAATTTGAAATTCGAAATTATAATAAAATTCAAATTTTTGCGGAACAATGATCAATTTTCGAATGCGAATATTAAATTAGTTGGAGCGTCAGTTCGAAGTTTGAATCTCATTTAATCACGTTGTAGAAAATTTTCCGTTCACGTCGAAAAAATTTTCATTCGCGTCGAATCCAATCATGTCTGAATCCTCTCACGTAAATCCTAAAAATGTTCTCATTCGTTATGCAAAATTTTCATCCTATCCGAATTTACTAATTACATTTTTTCCCTCAAATTTATGAGCTAAAAGACAAGAAAATTTAAATTTGTTGTGATTTTTATTTATTTATTATTATCCCCTCCCCCGAAATTTTTTTCCCTTTCCCCCACTTTTTGGCCGAATGGCCCTTCCCCACTCCCAACCCCTCTCTCTCTCTCTCTCTCTCTCTCTCTCTCTCTCTCTGCGCGCCAAGTTCACTTTCTCTAGGCACAAAACCTGCCCCCATCATTTCCACCATCAATCTTGTCCCTTAGCGTCCCAAGCACGCTAATGACCACCAATAAATTTTTACACAGGCGAAAACGTTTTGAACACTCCCTGACAAATAAATAAGCTGGACCCACCGATTGGGTGGGTGTGTGGATAAGAGCGACGTGACCCCTGTGGTACCTGCTGGTCCGATGTTCAAATCCTCCATTGCGAATTTCACAGGGAGCGCATTACCCGGGCGCCTTGGTGGTGGGGTCCTACGGCTGCCTCCGAGGACTAGTGTGCTTCACCACTAGTTCGAGCACAAAGCCCACCTGAGATCGTTTTGAGGCAAAACCCCGAATATCAAAAACAAACAACTGCGAATAGAAAAGCAGGACATCCCATATATTAGCCAAATCCACCTTTTCCCTTCCCCTAGTGTCACATACCACCAATAAAGAGTAATGATCGCCTAAACATACAGAACTCCATATACATGCAATATAAATACCCCCACCCCATCTTATGTTGGCGCTCGTTGACCTACCTAACGACGCACAGAAAGACTACGGCTGGCCGACATGGGACAGGGATAGTCAAATCCCAATCTATCAAAAGCGCGCGGCCTCTCCACACCCCTTAAACACATCATTGCCAACACAAAATCCATGAAGAACTAACAAGCCCCACTGCTAATCCCCAAGCCCAAGGCAGAACTCATGGGCCAATGACGTATCCGCAAACACATAAGCAGGGACTCCGATATCAAATGGAGCTGTGGCCTTGAAACGGGCGCTACTTGATGGACCCCCAGTCGAGAAAAGGCGGCCTCACGCTAGCGCCACACAACTAGGCCCACACCATCTCACAAGAGATCCAAGCGACATCCCCCTCCCCCCTCTCTACCCACTCTCCCCCCCACCCCCCCCTCCCC
>JAGVVM010013960.1:0-11227 GCA_019149425.1 Psidium friedrichsthalianum
CCACAACCCACTCCGTAATTGGAGATACGCTGAAGTGGATGTACGACGGGTGCAGTAACCCTTACACTTTTGGCAGTAGATACGAAGTTAACCTGTCCTGACCCATTATCCTTTTTTGTCGTCTTAGCGAAAGCCACCCCCGACAGTATGGGGTGTATAAGCTTGTCAGCTTCAGATAGGGTATAACTATTATCTTAACTATAAAAATGGTAGGTCTTTGCCCTGAGTGGCTGTTGATTGATTGTCTTGTCCGTACTTATCTACCCTGAAGGTTATTTTAGGCGATTGTCTTGGGGAGCTTGCGTTCCGCATGCTGCTATAATTATAAGATACAAAACAGCCCCAATGGGTCGATGACGTGCCTGGGACGCCTACACACTTTATGACCCCTGAGGATGTCACAAAATACAATAAGCGGACAGTTAGCAGCGCCCCCCCCCCCCCTCCTCGCCCCCCCCCAGGGTTCTTCTCGACAAGCGGACGTCGAGCTTGAGGAGTTGGAAGCATGACAACGTCAGCGGACAGTCAAACCTGCGAAAAGTCTGCAAACTTCGCGCGCCATTGAGTTCGCCCGCCTCCGACTGAGCTTGCCGGAAGTAGAAGACGAAGGCGACGCGCTGGACAGTGAGACACCCGAAATCTTCGTCCATGGAGGATCTTTTTAGAAAAAGAGAGAGAGCCCTCTTTTTTGTTGGGACCCAGAAGTTCTCCCCGTTTCTCGCCGTTGCTCTTTGTTGTTCATGATGACCCCGGCCCCCTCAGCCATCTCCTTCTTTCTTTTTGGTCGGTCATCCATGCTAGACGGCCAAGTTTCTTTCCACCTTCCTTGGTTGTCGTGTCTCTGTTCTGCCGGGTGAAGACTCAAGTGTCTTAGTCTTCGTCTTCAAATGGTGTGCCAACTTGAGATCTATTTGAATGCAATGCATGCTTGGGTGGGATTTCAGATTCATTGGATGAATTTGACCAAGGAGGTGCACTCAGTCACAGGCTTTGTATGCTGCTTAAAATTGCGTTTCCGCCTTGATGCATGGCAGAAAACCTCTGTTTCCTTGATATTCTCAGTTCTCATTTTTCAAACAACCGTCCTCGGAGGTCTTGTAGTTCGCTCAGTTTGCGTCTTAAGTAATCACGAACAGTGTCGGAATGGACAGCTCTCATCTTCTGAATAGTTGCCACACTCATTTGTTCACAGCTCCCATCAACGCTCCATCATCCTTCAACTCTACCGGAACATCGGATGCCTCACAAAATAGCCAGTATGACCTGAAAATCCCTCAGCAGTCCTCCTGAGGCGAAGAGAACAAGGCACTGAGAAAATCATTGTGCCCGCCATCGAAAAAGCACCACACCTCTCCCCCCCCCCCCCGTCCTCCTTTTTTTCCATGTCCTGAACCACCAAACACCTCCACTCATCAAAATTGTCCTCCCACTTCAAAGAGTATCCACTCTCGAGATTCCCCAGAGCCTCAGCTATGCCAAAAGTAAAATGCTTTTTTCCTGCCCATCAACCATAAATCTCTCTTTTGAACGCATGAAAAGGAACTCTCTCCTTCGTTCCCACTTTGTGCTCCTCCAGTAGTTGGTAAATCTGTCTAACAAAATATGAACCACGTTCAAAGACGATGGTTTATTTCATATAGATCGAAAAGCAATTGCATGAACGGCGACCGATATGAGTGTTGCTAGAAGCATGCTGAACTTGTAGATTTGATTCATTACGAAGCTTCAGATCATCCAAACGCCCACACCCCCGCCAGAAACATTGTGATTCTCTTCTAGAAAGAGGAGAAAAAGACTTCAGCGCAAAATTTCTATATCAGCATTCACATCACAGACCACATACCACCTCTATGAATTTTTTCCTATCGGGAAGCTAGCTTTCATGGCGATAGCGAAACTTGAGCTAGCTTGCAGCCGGCATGCCACCTTTTTAGGTCTTGCCATAAAAACAATCTGAGCAAGCTTTGAGAAATCGTCCACATAGGATGAGAAAGCAAGCTGAGAAATAGTTCGACCAGAAAATCCATGGCTCCTTGTCAACCAAAGAAGTCCATTTGTGCCACACTAGGAGGGGGGGGATGCCTTTCGCGTTTAGTTTCAACCTCCACTTCTGCTACCATACGTACAAGATTGAGATGGATTGGATTCAACTTGCAGCTTCCAGCCTTTAAATATTTCCACCAATCGTCAGATGACAAGTGCCATAAGCAGCACTAACTTCATTATAACGGGCAATATCAGTTGCACACATCAATGAAAAGGCTTGGCCCCAGCATTTCCCCTTCTTCTGACTTGACGTGCTTTTTCCCTCTTTTTGTGTTTTCCCAATATATCCGCTAGTGTTGCTGATGAGAACCGAAACCTCAGATTGTGCTCCAGCGGTCACCCCAAGAACATCCCCCCCAGCTAGTGGTTCTCCCTTTTTTCTTTTCTTCCTCCTATCTGTATTTCTCTCTTTTGTCTCTCCTCTTTTTGCCCATCATGCCTGTCTTCTCCACTGTCTTTGGTCAGCCGAGAGCCGTCATTTCAAACTCAACATTTTGCTCCTTTTTTTTTATCGGTGGCACGCTCAAGAATGCCCAAAAAGCTGTCCCCCACCTTTCTTTACTACCGAAACCATCATTAAATTATCCACTAACCATTCCTCACACTCACTTTTTTGTACTCATTCCTTAGTTAACCAACCATTTTTTTTCACTCTCCGTTTTCTTTCCAGCTAATCTCCACCGAAAGTCCCTATTCCTTGTCTTTCTCAGCTAGCTCAGGGACTGACCAAAGTCTATTCACGACAACGAAACAACCAAGAAGAAGTTGACAATGAAGCAACGAGAGAGACCCCATCAAGATGATAAATTGAATTCGCGAAAATCGAACACAACAATGAAAATACACACATCAGCGCCATTGAAAAATTTGGACCCTATTAGAGACACAATGTCCCGACTCCAGAAATGCCAAAATCAAAAATTAAGACACTAAAAACGAAATCTGTTAAATTTTTTCGCATTAACAAAGTAATTCACCAATTCCAACACAATTTTGCATATAGTTCGTGGGCCAAATGAGAGAAAATTAAAATAAAAATACTAACTATTTTTTTAATTTTTGTGGCCTCACAATTTAATTTTGCAACAAAATAGTTTCCACTGTATTTTTTTGTATTTTGTTTGAAACAAATATTAAACATACGAAAAATATGAAAAATTATTTTTTTGTTCAAAAATGGTTGTCCTAAGCATGGCCCAAGGCTTCCAAAGTTAATTTGTAATTTCTCATTTTTTTTATTTTTTTTACTAATTTTTGATAATAAAATAAAAAAAACTACTGAAAATATGAAAAATCATTTTTTAATCAAAATTAGTTCCCTAGGCTTGGCCAAGGTCCCCAAAATTTATTTTTTTAATTTTATGAATTTTTATAAATTTTTTATTAATTTAAATTTAAAAAAAAGTGATTAAAACTCAGGTGTCAACAACAGATTTAGGACTCGAGTAAAATTTTGTGATCTTTTATGAGACAAAAAAAGAACTAGGGTAAAATTGAAACTAGACTTGAAGTTGGGTTTTTTTTTTTATGAGACCAAAGAAGGTTAGGATATAATCGGTATTAGACCTAAAGTTGACAATTTTTTATGAGAAAAATAGAAGTTTATGGTAGATTTGGGACTAGACCTAAAGTTTAGGGTTTCATATAGGACAAAAAAAGTTTAGGATAGATTTGTGACTGCACAGGTTTTTAACGAGACAAAGAATAAAATTGGGACAAGAGCTACAATTAGAAGGTTTTTAGGATGTTAGGCATGGATCAATAGAAAAGATGGCGAAAGCAATCACACGAAAAGAAAATAAGTGCCTTATTTCGGGGTATTGGCCTTAGGAAGAAATAGAAAAGTGATACAAGAACGGGTTCGTCGATTAGCGATTGCTTTGGGTAGATTGGAATGTTGTATTTTGGAACACATTTAAAAAAAAAACTTTTGAGGACTTTCTACTTGGGACCTTGAGTTCTTACGGAGGGAAGGAGGGACTCAAAAGTCCTCTCAAATCCAAGCCCGATCCAGAAAGAGCTTAATTGTAGAAATGGGCTTCAAGATGTATTAATGCTACTTTCATCCAAATGGAGCCCAAATTCTTGCAAAGTCCGCTCCGGTTGGGACCGCATGAGTCGGGTCTTTTGAGTGAGCCGACCGGGTCAACTAGGTCTTCACTGGGTTTCCAATGAAAATAGGTTGAGTACATATTTGGTCCTTTATTGTTTTGTTTTATCGTGCAACCGAGTTCCCTATCTTTTTTTCTTATTAGTGGAATTACTTACTATCTCATGTCATCTATGTTAGAATCAGCGCATAATAACGCCAAAAAAAGAGTAAAAGCAGCGAGAAATAAAAATTAAAATACGAGATTTTATCCTGATTTATCCTTAAACTAGGTCTACCTTCAGTAGAGGATACACTATAATTAGCACCTCACTTTCTCATTACATTCCTCAATTACAAGAGAAAAGAGTATATACACTAGCAGCTATTAATAAGCCTAAACCCAAACTACTAATAAAAAAATATATGCTTAAATAGTAAAATCTTCTGATGTCCAGGAGGCACTATACCCCCTCGAGACCCCCGCCGGAGTGGCTCCTCCAAACCCCCACCCGCTTAGTATGTTCGCGCGACCTAAAACTTTTTTGTGAAATTCCAGGTTAATGGATTACCAGATTAATTAAATGAATTAACTAACCTAGTTCGAGCTCTCCCAAGCTCTACCATTCGCAACTTAGGTTTATGTTCAAATGATTTAAATTTGGGAGCCGCCACTAATCTTTTCTTGGTAGGTAGATTAGAAACCTAAAATAAAGTATGGGAGAATACTCTATTTTCTGCTAACCAGAGATTGATGAGTTCGGGAACTTGATTACGCTAATTTTTTCAATTAACGCCCTTTCGGTACCAATTTCATGAAAATGTTCAACTTGGCAATTTTGATGAATTTTCACTTGAGATTCAAAGATACAATGCAAGACATATAGAATTAAAGTTATCTTACCCTATATGCAAGGTTAACTAATTAATTAAAACTTGCAAGAATGACATGAAATCCAAAAAAAGATACAATGCAAGACAATGAGCAACGAATCAAATTAATATATATATATATATATATATATATATATATAAAATTTTTGAGATAGGGATTCGTTACCCAATTTGCCAATAAGCTTCTCAATTTGAACTCAAGAACCATTCTCGAACCGGGATCACGACAACTCAAATGGCGGTTGTTCTCGTGTTCGCCGAACATGTGTTCGACCAAAACGCATCCTCGGATCAGTGGAAAAAGGCTTGGATGACGGTGAGATGACTCGCATGGCCAACGAAACATCGAAGTGCTGGGCAGATTGCAGATCACGCGGAGGGCTTGGTTGGACACGTCGGTGCGAGGGCTCGCTTGATCAGAGATGCCGAGGAGACCAATCAAACTGCGTCAAGGGTTCAGTTGTCGCCAACGGCCGAGCTCAATGGTGAGGACTCTCTATGAAACCTGCAAGGACAAAAAGGAAATAACTTAGCGTCGTCTTGGAAACCACGACCTGTGAAACTTGCGATCTCCGTGATGATGAAGGGAACGCAGGCCTGCTGGACTCCACGGCTACACCGCTTGGACTGGATTCGCTTCACAGAAGACGTTCGTTGGCGCTTGAAGAGTTCTCTCCATTTTTTACTCTTTTATCTTCTTGTGGCTGTAAATTGTGGTTACCACTCTCCGTTTCTTCTCTGGGATTACTGGCCGTGTATCAATCTTCATGCATGGTCCCAAGGAGAGAGACTAGCTCTGACTTCTTGTGTCCGCACTGTGTTCTCAATTTCTGCCGCTCTCTCTTTCCGCCGTGTATCTCCATCATGAGGTGGCCATGGATCTACAATTGAGACGGCCAGCCGCTATGATTAACCTGCAAAATAGAGAAGTAAATCTGTATCTCGGTGAAGGATCAACGTCGGTGCTGGATTCGTGGAGTGGCATAGCAACGCTTGTCGTCCTCCTCCCCCTCACTGAGAGCTTTCCTGATATTAAAAAAAAACTTCCTCCTCCTCTTGGTCTCGAGCTCAGATCAAGCTCGGAATCGCCAATTTGGCTGGCCGAATTGCGTCCATTCGCCGGAAGTGGGAGGCTTCAATTGGAGCTCGAGAGTTTTAAGCCGTGCCGAACCACAAAAGTCGGTGTAATCGACTTGGGGGCTGCAATGGACCTTCTTACGGTGGTCCGGGGCCTCGGCATGCTCTCGATGGCTGGGAACAAATTTCACACAGACTCGGGTATTTCGTGCGAAAAAGACATGGGTTGAGGTCGCCGGAGATTGGACGGAAATTGGACCTCCATTCAGCTTCGTTCACTCTCTAATCGGACGTCCTTTGAGCTTGACTTGGTGCGGTTTAAGCCGCCGTTGACCTCCGCGACATCAGAGCATTGACTGGCTCTGTCCATCTCCTTCGGCAGTCTCCGGTGGAGCCAATGGTGGCGTTCGGCTCCGGAAGGAATCGGCCCCCCAGCCCGATCCCAGACGTCCTCCTCTCTCTCCGTCTGCCCTTCGCTGAGATTCATAGCGTTGAGGTTCAGCTCGCTTCCATCTACCTCCGTCGCAGCGTCCTCTTCCTCTGAAGGTTCGTTGGTCCCCCCCTCCATTTTTGACCACCAAACCCATTAAGACTTGTCTCTAGTGCATCTTGTCTGCTTCCCGTTGGAACTCCCCATCTCCTCCATTAACAATTTTTTTTTATCATTCCTCTGCATCCCACCGAGGTCTTCCTTCATGATAGCCTCCACTCACCAGTGCCTTTTCCTTTTTATATTTTTTCTCCTAGTCGAACCCCCTGCGTGTCCTTATTCTTCCTCAATATCTGGTCGCATTTTCTTTTTGACCATGTCCATCATTCCTCTGATCTGTGGTTTCTTTTTTATTTATTATTATTATTATTTTGTTCGATTCTGCCCTTAACCTCAGCTTCCTCTGTTCAATTCCAATTCGGGGTTGCAACTTGCCGTCGTCCTGTTGGACCCTCCGTCATGGTTTTCTTCCCACGACCAGCAACTTCTCCTCATCCACTAATCCGTCGTGCTGGGAAGGCTTAGGGAGAGAGAGAACGTCGTCCGAGGCAAGGTCTATGCCTCTCCTTCCATCTTCTCCTCCACGTTCGTCCTACCCACCTTTCCTTCGTCCACCGAAAGTATCGATATCAACTTCCTCCGACAAATCTGAAAGTTTCAACTTTTACTGGTTGGCCATTGTGTCGCGATCGCTAACGTGGATGGTCATTAATCACCTGCTAGTCCAATTCCTTGAAGAGATTAAACCCAAAATAGTTCACTGCCCCGCCATGCTTGAACTGAGGTACGACTGGAACTTACTTCTTAATGGGATCAGGAACGTATCTCGTAGTGTCACGATCAATTGCTTCACAAGCTTTGCACTTTGTGCTCCAGATGGTAATTCTTGAGATTCCATCAAATGGGGGACCGAATTCGGAGGACCGAACTCAAAAGTGGAAGGTACACCATCAAGTTGTTTAAAAATTTGGACTATTAGAAGACAATGTCACGACTCTAGAAATGCCAAAATTGAAAATTATAAAGCTAAAATAAATTTTCTATAATTTTTCCAATTACCCTGAAAATGAGATTAACAAAGTAATTCCCGATTCCAGATCAATTTTTGCAGATTTTCTTTGGCCAAAATGAAGGAAAAAATTAAAAGAAAAATACTGACTATTTTTTTTTATTTTTGTGGCCTCAAATGCAATTTATTTTCAAACACTTTTTCTATTTTCTAAAAATAAAATAATAATGATAAAATGCGAAAAATATGAAAAATTATTTTTTGCTCAAAATTGGTTCCCTAGGCTTGGCCAAGGTCCCCAAAGTTGATTTTTCAATTTTATGAATTTTATGGATTTTCTATTAATTTTTCGAAAATAAAAATACCGAAAAATACTAAAAATACGAAAAATCATTTTTTGGTCAAAATTGGTTCCCTAGGCTTGGCCAAGGTACCCAAAGTTGATTTCTTAATTTTGTGAATTTTTATGAATTTTTATTAATTTTTTTTTAAAAATAAAAATGATTAAAAATCAGGTGTCAACAGTATGGAGCGAGATCCGCATGCTTTTTTATTGCAAGAGAGTATGAACCATACTCTAACCAACTGTCTTTACCACAACATTTAATTGAGGAAGTGACCACATCATGTGACAAATTCAAAAAAGTAACGTTGCATCAATGTCGCGACGACATGAATTTTGGAGCATACTAAAAGATTTGGAGTTGGAGCGCAGCACCTTTATAAGCATGAATTTTCAATGGCCTAAACGAAAATTTGCAGATGTAGGAAGTCGAGGAACGCTCTTAGTATTTCCAGCCTCACTTTGTTTTTTTTTCTCTTGTGATAAATTTAGTTTACTTTTTGTTCTCATTAGGCAGTTGGTCTTTCGGTCGTCATGTTCTCAAATATTCCAATTGCGTGTTAAAATTTGACCCACGAGCGTAACGTAATTTCCACTTTCAATTCGGAACATCAATAATGACAAAAACTTCATCGATCAATCTAAACACAATTACCATTTTCCAAAGGCTTGAACATAAGGCAAAAGAAAATAGTAATCAAGAAACCAATCCCAAATATTACACGGTGTAACTAGAGAGAGAGAGAGCGCACTACATGATTGTATAGCAAGCTTGTTGGGGCTCCATCGCTACGTACGACGGATACAGCCAAACAACCGGCAGCTCCACCGGCTTGGGTGGCTCTTCCTTCTGGGCCTCTTCTCTTCTTGCTTCTTCTCCTCTTTGACTTCCATTACCGTCTCCAAATTTGCATAACCCACACTCTTGCAAAGCTTACTGGTGAGCTCGACTACGTCAACTCCGTCCCCTATTACTTCAATCACATCTCGATCCATTCCTTTTAAACTCAACAATTGGAACCCTACACTCATCGATCAGGTGAAGAAATCACTAACTAGTTAACCCGTTCTACTAGAAAGCCACATGAAACATGTTTCGATGTACTGTCATTTGTCCCGATTACTTTCTGTCCAACAATTTGTGCAATAACTCTTTAACAAGTCAAGGAACTAAAAAGCATTAATCTTTCTTATGGACAACCCTGAAAATAAAATGCTTATTTTGTTAAAGAAAATGCGAAAGTAGAAAAGATTTTCATAATTAACAGGGACAGCAATTGCAATTTGACGAGCCTTCGGGCAACTATCTTGCCTTATAAAATTTCGAGAGGGCGAGAACTTCTGATTCCTACCGTTCATGGACACCTTGACCACATCCTTTTTTTGCAATCATAACACTATTGACAACATAATAATAGCAGCAATTAAATGATAATATAAGTGTACATATAGATACAAAGGGAGATTACCAAAAAATTCCTAAACCTATTGCAACTCTGTCAATTTAGTCATAAATCTTTTATTTTGCCAATTTAGTCATAAACCTTTTGAATTTATGTCAATTCAGTTCGTTCGACCTATTTTAGCCGACCTACAACGCGGGCGCTGACATGGTTTCTTTTGTTTTATTTTTATTTTTATTTTTTTTCTTTTCTTTTCTTTTCCTATCTTTTTCCTAGACTTAGCCCGACAAGGTTCTTGCTATGGGCCCTCGCCCTCACCGGCCCTAAGTTCTGGGCGAAGAAAATTAAAAAAATTATAGAAAATTCAAGAGATTTTAAATTATTATTTAAAGAAGCCCACGTCAGCGTTGGCACCGCTACATTGGCGATTTCTTGCCAAAACTGATTGGATAGACTGAATGGACACAGATGCAAAGAGCTTATGACTGAATTGGCATTGTTAGGGCTTTTTGGGATAATTCTACCTACATACAGATATACAAAAGAGTACTATTTTACTTCTTGTACCTTAGCCATCGTCTTGGTTTGCTGATATTGCCCTCCCGATGAACTTGCAGAGATGTTACTCCAACTCTGAGCATAGGAGAGACGGAATGATCTTTGAATTCGGAAGAGGATTTGGAAAGGGTCGACGACCATACTTTATAGCCATCAGGAGAACGTTGATTCATATCGACGTCTTGGCTGGAGTTCTTTCCAAAAAGAAAGGTCGAAAGAAACAACGTTGAATTTTCTTGGGCAAGCGTGCGGTCCACACGTACACACGTGCAAGGGGGTTCTCGTTTTCTCAAGAAACCGCGGCCCCCCCCAAAAAAAAAAACTTTTCTCTCTCAAGGTGTGCGTCACGTGTGGTGATGCTTGTAGTGACGCAATAATTGTTATTAACAAGATAAATAGAACAAACTTGAAGAAAGTCCAAATGGAAATTAATAGATTTGATTGAGTCGAGACCAAGAGAATTCCATGGCTCTAAAGAGTTGCCAAATGTTGGGATACTCCTGATCCTTGAAATAAGATTTTTTTTTTTATTTTACTTCCAGAGAGCAATCGCACCCATCAATTTTAGAAATAACAATACTCAGATTCATGCGAATTCACTTATGGATCAAAATAGATGGTTCAAATTGCGTTTATAAGCACGGAGAAAAAAGTTTTGCAATGGTTGCACTTTGAAATATACTCCGCCTAAAAGAAAACATCCAACTTGCCTTGCAAAGTCGCAAACTACAAGGAAATGTCAATTTGATTTAGGCAGCTATTTTGAGAAACATAGACATATATATTAATTTTTCAAGTTTAGAGTATATTGATTATCCTTCTCGTCGTCTATACTTATGCTAGCATAGCACCAAATAAATGAAAATTTTTTGAACGACTAGCTTTTTTTTGGACATCATGAATGGCCTTTTTCTAATATGCATATTCTTTTGCTTGTCATTTCCATATGGTGGTTGAGATGGGACCCTAAGGAAGATACCAAAATCGAATGAACTAGTCGCCCCGTGAGAGCTGTTAAAAGGTATAGCAGGTCGGAGGAAAGAAGTTGGATTTGGAAGCAGAGGCCCATTTATTTTTGTAAGCGATTGTTATTAGGAAAAGGTTTTTCAATGGAGCCCTAATATATACTTCACAAGATAGCTTCCAAATCAAGTGATAAAAGTTAATACTCGATAGCTCTAACCCCATATAGTCCATAGCCCATCAATCGAGTAGACACACATCAGTAATTACTGAGGTCCCATGAGCCATGCTTGGTTTACAAATATTTTTTGATCCTAGGCCTTCTATTAGCGCCTGAATTTTCCCAACCGTTCAA
>JAGVVM010013963.1:0-13285 GCA_019149425.1 Psidium friedrichsthalianum
CCTTCTTCTCCCCTTTCTCCTCTCCTCTTCTGTCCTCCCCTCTCTCTCGTTCTCTCCCCTTCGGCTCTCCTCTCGCGGGTTGCTCGCGCGTACCCCGCTCGCCTCGCCGTCTTCTCTTCCTCCCTCTCTCTTCTCTCTCCCCCGTCTCCTCCCCTCCCGCGGCACGGAGGCGCAGAGTCGTCCTCTCCCATGTTGAACCCTTTTGTTCCCCGCATTATCCCCTGCCCCCCCCCCACAATTCGAGGAAAGCGAGATGTGTAACTTCAATCGCTCCTCGTGCCAGCAGAGATGAGTGTGCTCGCCCCCACTTCACCGTCCGTGTTCATGGGCGTAGAAGCTTGAGGAGGACACCAGGAACGAGATTCGCAATTCTTGGTTGCTTCAGTGACTGTGAGATCACTCTGAGAAAAGACCAAGTAAAGAAAAATTCAAGATCTTGCCGTGCAAATTCAGGAGATCTAGGCAGACTAGCATCATCAAGCATGACCCAATATCAAAGATCGAAGTTTTTCCTTCCACTGTTAAAAATGAAATGAAATGAGCGAGAAATTAATTAAGCAATAATGGTTGCCTGATACAAGAAGTTACCAAAAAAAGGGGATCAATCAATGAAATTTCGAGCAGAAACTCAAATGCCACCCGTCGTGATCAACGCGGAAAGAGTCAAGGACGTTAAATCAATGCAAGGGCCCCTGGTAGGTGGAGAAGAAGAAGTTTCCTGTGACCGACCCAGAAGAGAGAAAGACGAAATGAAGCTAGAGATAGGAACCAATGGTTCGTATGATGTGCGAAATAACAGCGACTGCACAGGGCAAACACCTCCGAAGCTAAAAATGGGAAGAGCCGCAAGATTGGAGAAACATTATATGGTCTTAACATACGCTAACCAAAAGGTAAAGGAGCATCTCATTACCCACCAAGAATCAGAAGCGATACGATTATAGAGAGAGAGAGAGAGAGGGAGAGAGCGTTATGAAGAGATGAGAGGAGAACAAGATCATTGAGGAAATGTCCAAACTGCAGACTGAACATGGGATGGTGCTGAAAGAAACAGGAAACAGACAGAAATGGTAACTGGGGCAGATAGTTCGATGGATGCCAGCAAGGAAGCCTCACTGCCATTCATTGGGTAGATGCACAAAGCGGGGTGAGATGGGAGAGAGAGAGAGAGAGAGAGAGAGAGCGTGGCAGCGCGAGCTTGTGTGTCAGAGTCTGAACACCTATACACATGCAACAAAGGAAAAAAAAAAAGGACCTACTCTGGCTCAGCAACCAGAAATGAGGCCTGACCCGTCTACGATTTCTCTTGGGCTTCAGAATTTCAGAGAGAGAGGAGAGAAGAGAGAGAGAGAGAGATCAGAGATGCAAAGTACATTTTCTATTTTTCCTCTTTTTCTTTTGGGTTGCTGATGAAGCAAGATGAACTGTCGATCTGTCACAGTTGACTGAAAAGATCGGGCAGAGACTACGGTATTCTTCTTACAGATAACGTGTACCCAACGAAAACGACTATTTATTTCATGCAAGGTGGAGACTTTTCTTCTTGGCATATAAAGAGATGTACATTGTTTATGTCTCTGGTTTTGTGCGGTAATGGGAAATCAAAGGGTGGGTGTGAGGACAAGGTAATGGCGTGTCGGCTGGCTCAAAAAGGTGTCCCATCACGAAGAAAGATAATCGAAGCCTCCTCAGTTTGTTCTGCTGTCCCTTCTCCTCTTTCTCTCTCCTTTCCTTTTTAATATTGTTGTTATTATTCCCTTCGAAGAAATTTATGGTGGATAATGAGCTCATCAAAGTTCGACCCAAAATCCAATTTAAGATCTATTTCTTGACTTAAAATCCCTTTTACTAACTCAAAATCAAATAATTAATAGATCTGTTCTCCCCACGAATATTATATGTGTTCCTAAAATATTAATATCAACATCAACATCACATTTATCCCAATTAGTTGGCGTCGGCGGATATGTGTTCCTAAAAAAGAAAGAAAGAAAAAAGAGAGAATTTATCGGTGAGAAAGTTCGATCCAAGAAAAAAAAAAGTCTCGATGGTCCATATTCTAGGATCACCTGAAAGTAACAAGAGACGAGAATCGAAATTTAAGTAAAATGAGATTGGAAATCGATTATTCACATGCTTTTTTTTTTTTCTTTTTGGTCGAAATCAGATTGACATTTGTGAGTAATGAACTTTGTGGGTAACGCTATATGATGATGTCACTGGAAAATGACAGTATGACAATGGTACTGGTAATGCTAGATGCCATGACAAAACACAGATTATTTTATTTATTTTTATTTCATCGAATTGAATTTGTTCATTTCATTCAAAGCGAAACCACGTGATTCCCTATTAAAAAAAATTCAACTTTCAATCCTTCGGATCCATCTGATTAAATCTCGAAACTTCACGCAGAAGTTGCGATACTTTTTTAATTTCGTGAAGAGTATTCTTTTATCGTAAATTTTCAGTAGAACAAACGATTTAAAAATAGTCATGTAAAGTGCTATTCAATGCTTATCTTTCGAGTATACGTGTACATTTTGAGTAGCTGAATACAGATTCGTCTTTTCATCTCGATCATTACATTCATCTTGAATCATCACATGCTCCAAAACTTGCCGGCACACTTGTTGGGTGGCTCATGACCTTAATGTGCTTTTTTGCGTGCGAATCTGATCCGATAAAAACAACGAAAGGTTCCAAGTCAATCACTGTTTGTCTTTTGCCAAAAACATTAAAATTATGCAAAGTGGAGTGTGGTTAGTACCAAAAGTGGCTGCAATAATTTCCTGTTTTGAAGTAAGCTCGGAAAAGCAGAGTCTCCAAATTCTTCCTCAACCTAATTAGCAGAAGCAATCGATATTCTCGAAGACTAGTTCTTCCTCAACCACTATAGAGAGAAAATCACAAAAAAAAAAAATTCTTAAACTATTATAATTGTACAAATTCAGTTCTAGACCTTTTACATTTATACCTATTCAGTCCTTTTGGCCAATTTTAGCCAGCTGACGCTGCTGGCACTGACGTGGCAATTTTTAATAATAATTTGATATTTTCAAGTTTTTATTTTTTATTATTTTCTTTTTTCCACCGGCCCTAAGCCCAAAAAAAAAAAAAAGAAAAGAAAAGAATTTATGAAAAAGTTTAAATATTATGAAAAAATTGTCAGGTGAGTGCCGCATCAGCATTGGCAGCGTCCAGATTAGCACCGGCTGGCCAAAGGTGGGCGAAAGGACTGAATTGACATAAATGCAAAAGATTTATGATTGAATTGGTAAAAAAAAAAAACGATTTAGAAACGAATTGACACAATTATAATAAATTTAAGATTTTTTTTTATAATTGTTCCTTATAATTTCCCTAGCTGACCCTTATTAAATATTTGATCAAATTAACTCCTAGTATCTAAATCATCGTTATATGCTTAATTGTAAGGTCAATTGCAGATCATATAACGTTTAATTAGCGATAATTGGGTGGCACGTATTTGAAAATGGCATGTTCCATCTACCACATTCGTTCTTGACTTTATTAAACAACTTAGCCTTAATCATTTGGTAATAAAATTGCTGGGGGGAGGGCTTAATTACAACGTTTTAACTAGTGAAAGGCATCCAGAAACTGCACGAAGACAAGGGTCACGTCACCATGAATGATGTTGGTGGTCAGTCAAAAGTCACGAATTGACTTTTGGCCCGTAAAAAGGACAAGAAGTTTGACAAAATTGAATGAAGGTTGGTAAAGTCAACCGAATGCGTGTGGAGGAATTTCGGCTACACGACGAGCGTTGAAGAACTTGGAATGGACCCCGTCATATTCAGAGCTGGATGCTCTCCGACTACAAAAATCGTGTCGCGAGGACAAAGTTGTGTTGCAGTTTGCAGCGGCTAACATATGAGAAATTTAATTGTCTGAGTGCTCTTGGCCGCCATGTCCCGTTACCATCGAGTCGAACATCTATGGTCATTACAGTTTATATACTTGGTAAAACCAAATGTTGCGACTCGAGCCCATCTTACATTTGAGAATAAAGATTGTCATGTGGCTCATGTGATGTTTTGACGAAGACAGAAGCAAGGAGATCCTGTTGTTACAACGATGGCACATGCACGTGTGAAAATAATTTATTTCCTTGCACAATGCCTCTTGTGTTTACAAAGAACCAAGACTATCCATCGCACTTGAAGAAAAATAACATTTCTTGCGAGTGATGAAATACTATGTACAGTCGACGTGGGCTGACAACATAAATCTGTCGAGTTCGTCCCGGAATGGATCTAGCTGGTAATGAGAAACCGGTGCGTCCCGACAACACATCGGCCAACCTATCGAAGATGTTTTGGCAAATCCCACATCTTACTTCTTTTCGCCTTCCCTTCTATTGATTCTCCCTCCCTTTCCATTTTCAAACAAGCTAACTGCTTCAAAGATATGCCACCGCCCCCACATGAAAACACTAACTAATATGTTGAACCACCCACGTATGACTTAGAACACTAATAACGATAAAGGTCAACTCAACTAGTCAAGCAAGGAATCACATACATTACAGGAAAAAGTCACTGCCTTGTAAAATTAAAACATTTGTTACAATAATGTGAAATGATCTGATAATACTTTTGAGCTCCTTCTGCGAGGAAACAAAATGATGGCTACCTAATAGCATACCCAAAGTTAAGGATCTGGCCAGTGAGATCTCCGCAGATCAACTCAATGCTTCCATCCTTTCATGTGACCATCCTTCACATATGGCTCTAGAAATCCAATGAACTGAGAGCAATCAGCCAGATGATGTCAGTACTAAAAGCTCCAGGCAATTGCCGTAAACATAAGTGTCGCAGCTTCTACATGAAGTTCGAGATTTAAATAAAAGAACATGTCCTTTTGTTTCTCGTTTCCTGTCCTTGGGCTTTCACCGGCCTATTCCGTGTCAACATTGCAGAAGACAAGGATCATAAGAATGTGGGCACATCTTTTACCAAATTATTCAAGTCAAAGATATTTTACTTATTCTTCAGGTCTACTGACGAGATTGTCTAAGTAATTTTCAGAATCAAATGATACCTGCCGCAATCTATCCAAGCAGTTTTACAATAATTGACGCATAGAGTTGCACAGCCAGTAAAAGGGGAGCTATCATCATAACTAGAAATTGCTCAAGGCAAGTACCTTAAAACCATCCTCTGACCACCGTGCACCATAACCACTAATATCCCTTATCTCAAAGACAACTCCATGTGGTGGAACAGCATGCAAATTCTGCCATCGACAGGTTGCAACTAACCGGCTGATTACATCCTTTGCTAGTTTATTCTTACATGAATCTGAAGAAAAAAGGACTGATCAGTTTGACAGGTAAATGATCACAGGCGTGCTCAAATGACTTCATTTTGTAACTCCTATGACAATATGAATTCTGTCTTGAGGTAACTAATTACTTTATGTGCACTGGAAAGTTTATATTTCCGCTTATAGTGATTAGTGCTATGCTTCTTTTGAAAGAGGATCATACTAGCAAATTCTCAAAGCATGCACAACATATCAATAAACAACCAGATGATTCTTCTTCAACAGAAAATGTCTGTAAGGCATGCAGATGAAGTTAACTAATAGAGTGCATGTTCACAAACCTGAGTTTGCCAGGAAATATCATTGTAGCTGTAGTGGAACAAATCAATTAGGCAGCAATAAAGCATCAAAAGCAAGCCCAAATTCTCACCGCTCCCTTTGAAATTCCCCCCAATACTTGTCACTACTCCTATTGACATGCTTTGCCAAAGCCCTGGCTCCATCAGTTAAGGTGCTACCTTTAACCTCGTATGGATAAAGGAGAAAACTCATCAAAAGATCAAATTCAATGAATTTCCACTTGATAAAAATGGCCTTCTAATCATTCAACAGAGCAATGTTGAACACTCGAATGAGACATTAAAAAGTAATATGCGCATTAATTAGAGATTTCACATGAATGGATTTTATCCATAAAATTATGGGGAAATATAGTACCATAATAATATAATTAGTGACCTCATGAATCCCTGTGGTAAGTATAATTAAGATAAATCTAGGAACCACACTAACAGATCCTAGGTTTCAGGCCTCTGTTTAAGTCTCTAGAAAGATATAGGATGGAGTAAGCATTACGAGTAAAGCAGAAGTCCCATTACATATCAAATCCTGCTTGAACCTTATTCTCATCGAAAAGTGCTACTCCAGAAGGACAGATAAAAGAGACAAAAGTGAGAGCACCATAATCATAATTGGGATTGTAAGGCAGCTGAAATGCAGATAGAAGAGCAGATCTAGGTGGAGGAAGTGATTCAGGAACTGTCCCCGCAGTATGAACGAGACCTAGAAGTTTCCGAACGCCCTTAGAAGTCAATCCCTGTGTCAAGACAATTACATCAGTACCAGGTTTGGCACCAAAATGCTTTAAGTGTACAATAATAAGGAAGAGAAAGGGTGTAAGATCTGGAGTTTTCCATCACCAGCTTCCAATAATGGTGTAGAATACAAGGATTGTAGTCATACACACTCATGCCAAGTCAAAAGCTAGTGACATCTCAGAAGCTGCCCCATCAACAGAAGTGTAAAGTGATAATGATATTATTCATTTGACAATCTTTTCCAGAATCACATCACAGATCATTGACCTGATTGTAATGAATTTGACAATATATGTCACTATTTAATGTAAAATGTGAAATGCACAATATGTCCTTTCTCAACCACGAACACCCAAGATCAACTAAAAGTTCACAAAAAAAACCATAGTTGGATGTGCAATCCAGATAATTGGACGATGGGGTATGCAATTTCGCCAATGATTGTTCAAATTTGCATCAAAAGAATGTGGTCAAGAGTATATTACAAATGACTAAATCAAACACTTGGACTGAAGACCAGCATTATGAATGATCCTCTAAGGCATGGTCTGTTTGCAAGGGACATTTTCAAGACCACAGACTATTTAATACATGAACTTGCTGCTTCCTCAGAAATCAGTTTGTCTAGTTGATCCTAACAAGGTGTATTTAGGAGGGTAAATAGGTTTGGCTGCATAATGCATCACTAACTTGGGTTTTTGGATTCGTATTCCTGACTTACTAATGAGTTGCATTTTCTTTGGCTTGTCCTTACTGTGGTGTTGAATTCAAAATCTTTCTGCACTTTTTTTTTTCCCTATTTAATATTTTGTTTTATTTTTGTAAACATAAAAAAGTACCATACCACGGGGTACAGCAACCATACAAAACAGCCCTCAGATTCAAAGCCACTCCTCGAAGATATGAATAAAAGAGTTTTTCCAAAATATCCAACAAATTATGAGTATGCAATCGAATTCCGCACCATGCCAAAGGTGAAGAGTGTATACCATTGGGCCAAGGAGAAACGCAAAAAGGATCTAGCTCCTTGAAATGCGCTAATTTCTTTCTCTTCAAATGAACCAAAAGACAAGCAAGGTATCTCTAAGCAACTCTCTTCTTTCCAACACAAGAATTAATGGTACCCTCTCCAAGCCCAAATTGACTATGCAAGACCAAAGCAAATTTACTTACAGAAATTATTCTAGCCAAAGAGATGTACGGCTGATCAACCGATCTGGAGACACCAATAGCAATACACCATTAGACTTTTCTTTCTCTTCAGCATAAAACTTCCTATAAACTTGAACACCTGAAAGTAGCTGTGCACATTATACACAGGCTTGCTTTCTTTTTTTTTTTTTTTTTTTCGGTCGGAGCACACTGCCTAAAGATAACAGAAAGATCATGTCAAAGATATTAATACTTAGTCCCCCAAATACGTCATAAAATTGTCTTTCTCCTGAAACATTGCCCAAAAAAAAAAAAAAATTGAACTACTCCATAAGAATTCTCTATTTATCGTAGGTTGATGACACCAACATATACAAATTGTCAGAAGCAAAATATTCAAAGGTAGACTCTCATTCGAATCTCTGGATAGGTATTAAGAGATAGATCATGCTTCTTAACCTCCCATTTTGTCACATTAGATGAACAAGAACGACATTTAGTTTAATAAACTACAGTAAAGTAATGAGTGACTTCTGCATATTATTCATTGACAGACATTTGGCACAGCAATCCAGCATTTTGATCACTGGTAGAGTAAATACTATCACTGCAGACTATCCAGTCAGGGACTTGATGAATCACTGAGCTGCCAAACTTGTGTTTGGATATTTCCACAAAATTGAACCGTAAGATGTGATGAAAGACTAAAAGACACGCATACCAATGGAAGAATTTTATTGTTTATGTGTATAAGGATATTAAATGCACAGCCCTGCCAAAGACACCTAGCACCGGTTCAATCTCCAACTCATTGACCGTCCCATAGACAATTGGACATTTCTCCTTTTCATGAGGAAACTGTGGGAACATACCACAAGGGCAATGGAAATAGCGTAAAGCATCAGCATAGGAAATAGGCACATAATTCCAACAAATGCAGAAGACTCGCAAAAACCGCAAGGCAAAGCAGAAGACATCAGGATATAGGAGGCGAAAATCCAATTGCTGTCTAGTACCTTCATCCACAGAATTAACACCAGGAAGAACTTCACTCAGACATTCTGCACCCAACATCTCGAAAAAGGAAGCATACCAATGAACATCCTGCAACTTGAAATGTTATAGACGTGTGCCAAAGTAGCATGGATCAACTGTATGTTCACAAAAGATCATCACCTGAACCTCAAGGACCAGACATTTATTGAACAGATCAAGTCCCCTGACACAATGCTGAAGATGTAGCTATGTAAGCAACTCAAAAAAGTTAATTTGCTCCAAAAACATGATTACAAGGCAGAACAGAAACCAGCTGCATATTGGAAAAAACAACAAAATAAAGGCGAACGCCAAGAATATCCTCATAATATTCATGTCCATAAGAAACTACACATACCGTTTATAATTTCCATGAGCACACCTTCCGTCAATTGTTTTCAGCCCATCTGAAAACAATACCAAATTCATGATAAATAAAGGCATTCCTAATGCATCATTACTTCAGGCTTACTTGGGAATATACAATTATAACAATGATGTGATCATAGAAATGATACAGTTCCTTAAAGGCGAGAATTAGAGTTGGAAAGGCACCTCTAAGTTGAGTAAAAATAAGGCTCTCCTGCACATGAAGTTCAAATTTTATGCTCTTCAAAATCTGTAGATATACAGCGTTAGCTCACTACAAAAAGAATTAGATTCCATCTGGCCTTGAGACATAACTTTGACAATGAGAAAGATGCGTACATTCAGGAGTTCAGCTCCCTCACATGAAATCAATTGGTCCAGCACTTCCTTGTCGTGTATGTCATCCTCTTGCTTAATCCATGCCAGTGACTCAAGCCTCGGAAATGACACTCCAGATGATATAGCTTCCTCCAAAGCTGAAGCTAGATGCTTGTATAAAGGATAGACAGGCACACCTTGAACAATTTCTACATGATGTTGATGCCAAAGATAGAATCTGATTCTGCCGAAGATATGAGCTTACCCTTATAAAATGTTACAATGGACGTGGAAAGAAATTAAGCACTTTTTTACAAGACATTTTACGACTCTATCCATTAAAAATGAAGTCTCTTCCATTCTGATTCAGAGGAAAGAGGACACTCATGGTTCTTAAGTGGGTGTCCTACTTTCGAACCTTTTCTGCTACACTTTCAGCTTTTCCATACTCCAATTCTATATAACGATACGATTTATCAAATCTTTAACAGCAAACATATAAATATTGACACTTTAACATTCTCTTCATTAACTCTGCAATATCAGCTACGACAAAGGCCATCGAAGAAGCGAGCACGACCAAAATCAAAGCGAATAGTGCGAATCGGTACCTGAGGAAGGAGACGGCGACAACGGAGAGTGATCGTGCGGATCGTCTCTGAGAAGAGCGGAGCAGAATTCCGCAGCGAGGCCGAGATCGAAAGCGAGATTCAGGGTTCCGTCGACGTGAGATTGAAGAGTGAACCTCAAGAGCTCATCGATGCAGTGTCTCAGTTCCACTGGCTCGATCCTGGTGACGACGCTCCTGCGTCCGCCATTTCTTCACTGCAAGACAACTGCACCAGAGAGAACAACTACCAGCTTCCCAGCTTTGTCCGGAAACTACTGTACTATTTATTACACGGGAGAGGTGCCCTGGTCCTTGAGGGTGAGTATGGTAAGGCTGCGTATGGTAACCATTCTCATTCTCTGATTCTGTTCCTGGAACAGTAAAGAATGAGGATCATCTTTGATAACTCAATAATTCTGAATCTGATTCTGTCCCAAAATCAGTTTTAGAGAATCAGAATCAGTTTTAGAGTAAAATCCAGAACTAAAAAAAAGTTGGTTCTGAAAAAAGAATCACTTTTGACAATCACAAAACAGAATGAAATCTCACATCTTTCACTTTTCCCTTTCATTTTTCTCATCACTTTCCTCTCAACCTAATAAAATAAAAATTTAAAATTTAAAAAAAATTGGAAAATTTTTAAAAAATCATAAAAAAATTTAGGAAATTTCCTAAAAATAGAAAAAGCTTAGATTAGGCTAGTTTTTTTCATAATTGGGACTTCAATTGAACTTCAGACATCATGTATTAAAATTTGTGTTTCATTTATGACATGCTAAAAATAAATTTTATTTAAATATTTTAGTGTGCATTGGAAATTAGCCTTCATTTAGGATGAAATTTTACAAAAAACTACATAGTTATTTGACTTAAATTAAAAAAATTAGAAGAGAAACAGTTTTTTCGAAATATAAATTTTATGCATTATCAAACGCTTTCTGGTTCTCCAAAACTCATCCAGGAACAGAATCAGAAAAAGTCATTTTAATCAAATCAGTTTTTGGGATCAGAATCGTTACCATACGCAGCCTAAGGCTCCAGAAAAAGTGTTTCTGTTCTAAAAGTGTTCCGAGAACACTTTGGAAAAGAAACACGTATGGTAAAAAAAAAGTGATTCAAAAGTGTTCCGAGAACACTTTTTGAGAAACAAAAATACTTTTGTGGACAGAAATGAGAAATAAAAAAACTTGCTTCTGTGTTCCCGAACACCTTTTGGAAACACATTTGGAACATTTTTTTGGAAAACAATTGGCAACACTTTCTTGAAAGTAATTAAAAATAAAAATAATTAAAGAATAAGATAATTAAAATAAAAATAATTTTTTTTCGAAAAAAAAAAAATAAGAAAGATTAAAAATTGAAATAATAAAAATAATAATTAAAAACAGAAACACTACGGGAGGTGCCCTGGTCCTTGAACTTACGCTTTTTCAAAAAAAAAGGGTCCTCAGATTTATATGATTAAAGCCGCTAAGTCCTTAAGGGCGCATGATAACCATTCTGTTCTAGAAATAATTTCTAGAACAGAAATAGATTTTTCTATTTTTACGGAAACGAAAATTTTTTATTTCTGGTTTTAGGCCAAAATCTATTTCTAAAACAGATTTTTTTTTTCAGAAATAGAAAAATTTTGCATTGTTAAACGAGTTTCTGTTCCAAACCTATTTCTGGAATAGGTTTGGAAACATAAACGGAGAAATAGAAACTTGTCATGCGCACGCTAAATGTCGTCAATTTCTCCAATTAAGTCATTTTGTGGGAACATATAAATTTGAAACCATTGCGTCCATATTTTTTTATGGTAAAAAGTGAAATTTTTCATTCCATTAGAGAAAAACCGTCGAGCCCAATAAATGAGCATCAATACATAAAAGATCCTAAAGGGTTGCATTAGTCATCAAGATTTAAGTCATGATAAAATAAAATTTATCTATTCTGTATTTGACAGCCGTCCAAATAAGATAAAGAGAGGATATAGGATAGTAGTAAGGATAAAAAAATCTCAAGAGATGGGATGAATAAACTAAATAGGATTTCTCAATAGAGCAAATACAAGTAGAATCAAGCTTTTTTCACAACCATCGCCTCTCCTTACTCTAGAACCGCCTCTTCAGGGAGGGGGGCCACCACTTCGGCATGGCAACGTCAAGTGTGGCGCCTCGATGACATTAGGCCTGGATCTGCAATCGTAAAAATTGGGTGTTTTTCACGATCTGTTTTTCATCATTTGTTTAGTGTGATATGACATCACGCATTCTTAAATCGCTTGAACCATTTTCAAAACATTCGAAATAAGGTATCAACATGTTATGAAGAATTCGAGGTCGATCATTGACTTTCAAAAGGGGTCTTGATATTCGAAATGGCTCTTTGGACAACTTACGTGAATACATCTTCAACGTACGAAAAGATGCTGAATAATTAGATTGTTCAATACTTGTTTACTCACTGAAGAAGATAACGAGTAAAGCCAGAGTGTCACTGGTCAAAAGATTCGACTCCAATCAAGACACCCAATTCTACAAGATCTACTCTACGATGTTTGTGCTCAAAATCAAATGGCACAAACCTCTACCTCAACATAACTCGCTAATCAAACTCATAATTGAATATTTCTAAAGTACTCTCAAGTTTTAGCAAAATAAAATCGATCTCAAACCATGTCTTACCTTTGCTTATTTGATTTTAAATCCGTAGTTCACCAACACAGTTAATAGGATTATGACAAAATTTTCTGATTGCTTATCCTGTATCCAGTCCTATCTTAGCTAGAAATTCGAATGACCAAATGCGTTATTGAGGAGATATTTTGTGTATTATATTGTTATATTTTCTTTCTTCCTCTTTTGTTTCCTCATTCTATGGGATTAGGTTGTTAGCTTAGCAGTAATCTTCCTTGTTGTCAGGGATTACCTCTCCTGAACTTGGCTCATAGTTAGCTGTATATATGTAACTCTTTCTAAGCAGAAGGATGGGAAAAACCATTGTCTCTTTTCCACGTTTCTTCTTTTTCTAAAACAATGGTATCAGAGCAATTGGCTTTTTGGGCACGTTTTTCTCTATGGGTCGAAGTTCCGCAAGGGTGAAGCCGAATCAGGGTTGCGCGGACGGCTAACGGGGGGAGGGGCCATGCGGGAAGGGGCATAGACGCAGACTGCTTAGGGGCTGAGGAAAAGCGGTGTCTTGCGAGTGGGGTCTATTTTTCTGCTTTTCCTACCCTTCCCCGTGCGGGTGCTTAATAGGGAGAATGGGAGGGGGAGAAATGAGCTCGTGGGAGAGGGGAGGGTAATACTCGAGAGGAGGAGGATGGGGACAGATGGAGTGGAGAGGGGGAAGGGGCGAGTTATATTTGTAGCGCGTGGAAGGAAGGGAAGACGAAGGGGAAAGGAGGAGGAGAAAGAGGAAGGAAAAA